>JAJHUR010136832.1:0-22231 GCA_027495735.1 Lutjanus campechanus
GAGTGTAATAACACATTGTGTCTTATATACCAGAGGATAGCTGTTTCCCCCTGCTTCCATTTTATATGCTAAGCTACAACGACTGCCTGCTGACTGGCTCTTATTTAAGCGTGCAGACATGAGGGTGGTATGAATCTTCTCATCTCTTGGCAACAAAACAAACATATTATCCCAATGTTGAAGCATTAGTGCCTTGTGCAGCTGTATCATGAAGGAAAATATAAGGAAGGAAGGAAGGAAAACATGATTCTCAGTATCAAAAGACTCAGACGAGGTCAAGCAGCAGTAGGTGGGAAGAGAAAATATTTTGTCACTGTACTTAAGTAGCTTTTTCAGGTATCTGTACTTTACTCATGCAAGATGAAGATAATGTAAGAAGTCGTAACAAGACGAATATGACAAAAATTACAAGACGAAAACGACGTAACAATACATAAGATCAAAAGTACATAAAAGATGTAAAAAGATGAATATGATGTAAAAGAGGGTACAAGACAAAAATGATGTAACATGACAAGATGTAACACAATGAAACAGATGTCAAAGAAAAATGATGCAAGAAGACAACAATACTAAAACAATGTAACAAGATGTAACGGGACAAAAATTATGTAGACATAACAAGACAAAGATGACAAAACAAGATGAAAAGGACGTAGCAAGATGACATAAAAGATGTAACAAACTAAAAACTACATAAAATATGTAATGAAGATGAAAATGTAACAAGAAAAACACAAAGTAAAAGATGTAACAGGGCATAACAGTGCGAAAATTATGTGAAAGATGTAACAAGACAAAAGCAAGATAAAAGACATAACACAATGAAAAAGACGTACAAGAAAAATGATGCAAGAGGACAATAATACAAAACCAAAGTAACAAGAAGTAACAAGACAAAAATTATGTAGGAGAAGATGAAACAAGGTGAAAAGTACGTAGCAAGACAAAGATGAAATTCAAGATATAACATAAAAGTAACGTAAAGGATGTAACAAGACGAAAACGGCATAATATACGTAACGAGGTGAAAAAAGACATAAAAGATGGAACAAAACATAACAAAATGTGACAAGATGAAAACGACATACAAAGATAAAAACGGGATAAAAGACATAACAGGATGAAAATTATGTGAAAGATATAACAAGACAAAAATAACGTAAATGATGAAACAAACAGACAGAGACTTGTATGTACTTTTGCCACCTCTGTCCATACTGCTGCTGGTACTAGTATGTGTACTGTCGCTATGCACAGTGCTACTGCTAATATACTGTTGCCTCTTCCTTATCTACTTCTGCTGCTAATCGTAATGACAACTGCTGTATATATAATAATGAAATATACTTGTTGACCCCACATATTTGTCTGTTTCTCCAGAGTTATGCAGATGGGTCTCAGTACATGGCGTCACATGACAGCATCTCACCTCCGTACACCAACTCCAGGCTAACAGGTACACCACAACCTAAGTGTGTGTGTGTGTGTGTGTGTTTGTAAATGTTATTATTTTCAGCGCACCTCTTTCCTTGCATCAACTTTGCTGCTATGTTTGGTTTTGATCGGACGGTGTGTTTGTGTGGGCGTGTGTGTGTGTGTGTGTGTGTGTGTGTGCGTGTGTGTGTGCAGAGAATTAGTGAAACACTATCGTACACTGGAGGAGACAGGTCATCTGGCATGCAATTTCTCTCTCCCTCTCCCTCTCCCTCTCTCTCTCTCTCTCTCTCTCTCTCTCTCTCTCTCTCTCTCTCTCTCTCGGCCCGCTGTGTGGAAAACGCTCGGCAGTGTGTGCTCATTTACCCATGATGCTCTCTGCCTCTGGCTCTCTCCAATGTGGCGCCAGTTGTGAGCAAATGGCCACTGACACAGATAATCTGCCTCTCTCTCTCTCACTCACTCACACACACACACACACACACAGACATATAATCACTCAAACGCACACATGCAGATGTACTTACACACACACACACACTCACACAGAGCTTAATTACCTTTGACTGGATGCATCAAATATGGAAGATGTCAGCTCTCTACCTGCTCTCTTTCTGTCTCTCTGTCTCATTTGTTAGTTTATAATGTGCTCACTCTTTCTCTTGGGAAACATTTCATCTTAAACATTTTATTTTGAAGCCACAAAGACTTAACACGTGTGTGTTTGATGGAGTTTTAGGGTTGCTCTGTGTTTTAAATGTGTATTTGTAAAGGAAATCCAAATACTGCCAACTCCATGTGACTATACTTGTATCTATACTATACTTGTAAGCGTTGGGACACCATAACTAGAGATGCCAGTTTGGTTCATTTTGCTTTCGATAACCTGACACCCATTAACTGGTAACTAATTGGTTAATTTTTAAGAAAAAGCATTAGTACTAGTTAGCTTTTAGGTGAGTACACAGACTATCCAGTGGACAGAGAGACTGGAAAACATCTCCCGGTTCACTTTGATGAAGTGACAGATTGTTGTGATGTACCTTTTATTTATGAGAGCTGTCCAGCAGTCAGTGGTCAGAGCTAGCTTGTCTGCCGTGGCTAACTTTAGCTCATCCCTCATTTCCTCTGTGTGTTTTTCACTGCGTTTAGTCGATAGTTCTTGATGGCGTAATTTACCACACTTAATGTTATGGCGTCGCGCCAGCACACGACACACTTTCTCCCCCGTTAGCATTGACGTGGCTGCGAGCCATCTCTCAACATGGCAGCCAAGTGCTTGTTCTTAATGTGGTACAGCATAGTGCTACTACCACTAAACTCAAGTAGCATCAGACAATTTACATTTACCTTTGTTGCCTTTCTGGAAGGAAATGTTCCCAACCTGAGCTCCATGTTTTGTTTTTTTTAACTTCGGACTGTTAGCTATTAAAGCTGTTAGCGGAATGTGTGTTTATGCAAATTAACCTATAGATGATATGCATACCTAATAGGGATGCACCCCAATAGTTACTCAGGAAAACAAATAATTCAGTGGAAGCAGATATTTCTAATGCAGTAAAGTTAAGAGTATAATATTCTAGTACTGTTAACTGTGGTAAGATTAATACATCAAGAAACATTGGTATTAAGTTAGAAAATAAAACATTTGCCAGGTTTAACTTGACTTCTGGTATAAACTGTGCCCACTTCCGGCCTTCTAACCAAATACAAATACAAATGCAGATAATTTTGATGGTCGAACAAAAACAGATAATAATGTCTGTGTGCACCTCTAATCCCTCACCATGACAACTATATGTCATTTCATAACCATAGGCATTAATGTGCTGCTGTTGTGCGTTCAGCCACAAGAACATGAGGTTGAGCAGTACAGGCCAGACATGTTCTATCACATGAAAATGGAAAAATAAAAAATCTTTGGCTTCACTTTTCTTTAAACTGTAGCTGCAAAGTTGAAAACACACTGCTAAAATATAATTTCATGCTGTTAAAGATTCCCCTTCACTGGAACTAAGGTGTCTAGACCAAACAATGACCAATTGTTTTTGACCTTATCCCCAAAACTTCAATTTTTGGAAGAAAAAAGCAACCTCGTATCAGTTGGATGTCTATGGCTAATTTATTTTCCTTAATTCATCTCTGTGCTTTTTTGTTTTTTTGCTCATGGGTTATAATTTGCCACAAACCATAACCACCACAAACTGCCACAAACCACTTACAGACAGTACAAGTTTTGATTTCTGTGTTAAGATCAAATCTGTGCGCACAAATTACATTCTATTCTGAAAGTCTGAGAGTATACACTTCTTACTTAAATTAGCTGAAACGAAACTAAACAAGAATGTGATCAAATAGATATAAAGACATTTTTGCATCATTATAATTGAGCTAATTCTTGCGATTGTCAGGTTAGTTGTAAAGTCACACTAAGTAAAATGAGGAGAAAAATAAAGAAATATAAAAGAAAAGAAAAGAAATGTAAAACTTGAGAGTTTTAGGTTCTTTGCTGGAGTGATCCATTGTGTGTGCGATGTGTTGTGACAGTGTTGTGATTATGGTATGTAGCTGCAGAGGCAGAGAGAGAAGACACGACGCGGAGTCAGAAATGGAAATATTGTATTCTTCATCTGGCACACGGGAGCCGCAATTTACTTTGATAATGATAACACTAAGAGACAGAGACAGCCAGGGATATGGAACTCACACACACACACACACACACACACACACACACACACACACACACACACACACACACACACACACACAGAGTTCCACCATTGCCAACAACAGAGTTGTAGGAAACATCCTCTTCGCTTTCTACCTGTGACTGTTCTGATCTGAGTAAATCAGATTGTCTTCTATGTCTGTTGGTTTTTTGTGTGTTTCAGCATCAAAACTAAAACCACTGAGCTTTCATTAATATCAGTGATAGGCTTTTACCCATTCCTAAGCTTCAGAGAGTCACCTGACTTTACTTTTTCCTACAAATGTTGGAACACAAATGGGAAAGGAGAAAATAGTCATTATGTTTTGCCTTGGTGCACAGACTAGACTTTTTCCAATGTTGACAGCCTGGAGCTATGGTGAGCTGTGTCCGGAGCTGTGGCCAGACAAAAGTTATACACCTAGTTGGTTGAGATAGGTGGTAGATTCTTAAATAGGGGGTTCCTAAATGGTTAATTTAGCATTACTTTATGCTGTAAGGGCTCTGAGTGATTGCTATGTGTTAGCCGTGGTACTTGGTGGTTGATGCAGTCCTGGCATTGCTTGGTGATTGTTAGGGCTGCCTAGATCATTTTGAATGTGTTGTTGCTTTGCAGTTCCTAAGGTGGTTGATAGATTCTTTTGCTTGTTTTTAGGTGCTTGTAATCAATATATGAGTATATGAATGCAGAATCTGGTGGTAAAGGACAAGATTTTGGTATCAAAAGTGTTCAGGTTTCCATTTGTAGTCCAATTAGTACTGATCAATCACATTTAAACAGGCTTTGGTGAATGCAGGTAGACAGTCCATGTGGGTATCTGCATTCATATGCAGATATCTGTTTATAGACATTAGCCTCCAACTCCATTTTTGCGTCTTGAGTTGCTAATTGGAAGGTAAACAATGGCCAGTGCACGGAAGAGTCTTGGTTCGGATGTCCATTATCCAGATATGTGCTGGCTACAGCATGAGCCCACAAACATTGGCCGTTGACCCCAGAGCCTCAATTATTGTCAGATGGGTTCCAAGACTGGGTTGTTTGCTACAGTGGTCCCATTTTGGATAGTCTCATCTACTGCTGTTGATGTTTCCCATTAAAAAAAAGTTTAGGGAAGAGGATATGCACTGCTCTTTGTAAGTTTACCCAACAAACCTTTTGCCAAACCAATGAGTTGTGTTAAAAGGCTGCAGCTTCTCAAGACCAAAGTGAAGCTCCCATGTGTTGTTTCCCAACAGTTGAAATAGGGTCACTGTGATGGTTTGCTCCACCAGTATTGAGGGGATACTGTCTGCAGTGGAAAATGAAGTAGAAGTGGAAAAACTGCATATGTAGTGTGGATGTAAAGTGGTTGGACGTCTGGTCAGAATGGCTGTGTAATTGAGGCAAGCAAATTATTGATATAGTTTTTATTTTGATTAATGAGAGGGTTGGTTAGGGTTAGAAATTTGCCAGAAAGCATAAAAACTATATCTTTGGTGATTACATCCCATGATGAAAAGATTATTTTAGGGACAAAAGAAAACATCTTATCCAGCTTCTTTTACATTTAACTCTTATTTAGTTTGCTTGCAAGATGCAACTGAGCACATGTACTAAATTGGTTATTAACCCTATTGTACTGTGTAATTACTTAACAAAGAATTAAACTAGTTAGAAGCATGGGGATCATGCTATGCATGTATATTGTGTTGTCTACAAGTGGCTGTACAGCTGCTGTCAGTTTGGTTTTTTTTAGAAACACTTTACTTATATGTTGAGAAAATTATATGAAAATTCCAGGGACAATAAAAGTCCCCTGTTGTTTCATTGTTTAAGCACTTTTATTATGAAGGAGCACAAACAGGAAATGTTTTCATTTGGGCGTTTCACCAGCGTAAAGTTAACACAACTCCAAAACAACTGAAAGCGAATATGAAATGGTAAAATAATGCAGATATCTGAAAGTACAAACAGCAACACAGGAGAGAAACTACATTTCAATACATAAGGATTCTGTTAGAAGCTACAAGAGCACTGAGAGCTGAACATAAAGAGACTTTAAGAAACATGAGAAAAGGAGGCTCCTCACAGGTAGGACGCGGCCGGTGAGATGTCACTGCAGTGCGCTTGGAGGGTGCGGCTTGGCACAGCACACCACACTGAAAGTGATAATAGAAATGCAGTTCTGTACAGTTTGGCTCAGCGTGGCCAAAAGCGCTGGTGCAAAAGGCCCATAAAAGTATATTAACTTTGGGGATGGAGTTTGTGGCGCTGAACATTTCTGACTTGTTGAGTACATGCAGCATTTAATTCCACCCACTTTTTTTTTTTTTTTTTTAATCTTTTGTTTCTTCTTCTTCAGAAGAAAGTATACAACAGATGGGCTGACGGCAAGGTCCAGGCCTTGTTGTTTTACATGGCGTCATCGTTGTTTTATGGTATATAAAAGTATATAAACCACTGTTATTTTTCAAACAGCATGGACTAATTTAGACTGCAGTGGAAACTCAGACAACAACCCACTGAAGAAATTTTTTAGTTCCTTGAAAAGTAGTTCCTGGGACTAAAAGGTCCAGGTCCTTTGGGTGGAAACACGTTTTTTGAAAGAAACACCTGAGTGGGAGCATCAGTCGCGCCTTCATTTTGCTCAGTGAAGCAGTTCCAAGCACGAGGAGCTTCATTTGTCTTCCACTCATAATCATTTGCATTTTGTGTGAATGACTGCAATTAGTTCAGATTATTCTCAGGTTTGAGACTTGGGATTCTCACCTGAAATGAACTCGAACGAGAAGAAGGAAGAAACACTGCAGAGTTTAATGAACCCGACCTGAACATGTTGAGTGTGAACGCAGCCTCTCCCTCTCACTCTCTCCCCCTCTCTAACCTTGTCTGTCTTTCTTAACCCCCCCTCCATCAGATTAGAGTGATGTTATGCTCTAGATAATCAGCGAAGGGATTAGTGTCATCTCAGCGACCCCACTAGATTAATCTGCCCACACACACACACACACACACACACACACACACACACACAGAAAAACCACAGCGATCCAGCAATCAGATGTGTGTGTGTGTTTTATGTGCAAATGTGGACTTTCACTTACATATATGTTTATATAACTGTAGGTACAGTTGTGCGTTGTGTGGATGCTTGTGTTTGATGCATCAATGTGTGTTTTGTGTGTATCTTCATGTGCACACGTGTGTTTTAATGATTATTGGGTCTGTGTGTGTGGATTTGTGAAACCAGCTTCTGTGTGTGCATTTGTGGGTTTGTGGTGGCGTGTGTGTGTGTGTTCCTGTGCAAGTTGGCAGGTTACTGTGTCAGTACCTTAGTGTGTGATCTAAGTTTCTCTATGTATGTGTTTTAATGTGGTTAAATTAAGGCCTGTGTGTGTGTGCTCTTTGTGTGAATGAGCTTATGTGCACTTGGACTCATGCATGTTTCGGTTTGTGTTTTCACCTGAGTGTGTGATGCTGTCTTTAATGCACATGCGCATATGTTTGCATGTGTGTTTTATGTTTTTGTTTGTACGTTTCATATGCGTGTGTGTGTGTGTTTATGCATTGCTTTGTCTTTGTGTGTGTGTGTTTTGTAAATGAGTGCATGCGCACTTGTGTGAACCCCGTTTGAATGTTTCAACATTTCAGCTTTGTATCAGAGTGTGTGATGCTGGCTTTCATGTCTATGTGTGTGTTCTTTGACTCGTGTAAATGTGGAGGTATTGTATCATACCCTTTATGTGTGTATATGTGGTTATATACGTGTGTGTGTGTATCTACCTATGTGTAGCTGCTTGGCAGAGCAGGTGCACCACCCTGCACACCCCCCCGCCCGCCCCTGTAACTGTCACCTACATAGTAAATGAGAGGCTCAGTGGTTTCAGCCTGTAAGCACATTCTGTTCTGTTATAAATAAACGATCTGATGTGGCTTCAGTCTGATTATGATGCACAGCAGCTTCTCTCCACCAGCTTCTTCTACTGCTTTCACTCTGTATTTAAAAAAAACTTAATTTGTCCAAGATAAGGAGACAGAACACAGATGATGTTACCCCAAAAATTGCTCTGTGGCTGTCTTGTCACAGTTTTTTTTTGGCTAGCAGCCTCTGGGACTGCTCAGTTTATAGCTTTGAAAAAGGATCTTAAAGGAGAATCTAATAATTTGTATTATCGCCGACACCAGGTCAGAAGATTCCACTCTGTATCTCTATGGATTCAGTATATGTTAAGCCGAGCCTAACAATAAGACTAGAAGCCAGGGGAAACTGTTAGCTTAGCTCGATCAAAGATGAAACCAAGCTAAAGGTCTGGAGCCATGCTCACACCTGTGTGAGGCTGTGCTGAGGCACAGTGATGCTTTGGGCTAAATGCGAATGGCAGCATGCAAAAATGCTTAATATAACAGCATTAATAATGTAGATGTTTAGCAGAATGTTTACCAGCTTAGTTTAGTGAGTTAGCACACTGAAATAGAGGTGCTGACTTGGTCATATTACTTAGACTCGAGTCAGACTGGAGTTACAAATTCAATGACTTAAGACTCAACTTAAGACTTGCAACTTTAACAGCAGTGACTTGTGACATCACTTGGTCTTGAGCCTTTCATCTTAAAAATACTTGATATCTTCCCCCAAGCCCAAAGATTAAAAAGCCAGTCCCCCAAAAAGTCTGCCACAAATCAAGTCGTTTCCCTTCATTTCCTGAATCAGTTAGTGCTAATACTTTTCATTCTCAGCTAGTCAACAGTTAATTTCCACTTTGTTTGAACCAATGCAATGCCATCCAAATAAGCTGCAGGAGAGAACCACGAAGAACTCATGTTATGTTACTGAGCTCCAGTTGGAAAAATATTACACCAAAGATAATTTTGTTTGCATGCAAAAATCATGCAAAAATTACAGATGGACACCTAACGACTTTCAACTTTGTTTGACATTTGAAGTTACAAAAACAACGCTATGTCACTGTTAGTCTTAAGCTGTTTAGGACATCACTCTGCACTTGTCAGGTTTGACTTGGGACTTGACTCAAGTCTTGCCTGACTTGAGTGCAAAGACTTGAGACTTTAAACGCAGTGACTCGTTCCCACCTCTAGTAAGGACCTTAGGACTACTCTTAATGCAAAGTACTGCTGCAAAGCTAAAGTGGATTATTTATAGTTGGTCATGAACCAAAGTACCTGACACGTTTAAATTTTGATCTGATGACGTTGCTGGATGAAAAGTGAAGGGATCACCAAGAAGTTATCATGAAGGCAACATGAAAGTTTGTATTTGTTCCTGTGAACAAATTTTTATTTGGAACCGGCGCAAGAGACAGATACAAAAAATTACAGAGTTCCACAAATAAATCCCTGCCCCCCCTCCCTCGTGGTCCTTTCCCATGGCAGCAGACCCCCCAACAACCAGGCCCAGGGTCTCCCATGGACTGCTCAACCACAAACATTTGACAAAGGTGCAAGGTACAGTGTTCTTCTATTCAAGACACAAGGAGCATTTCCTGGTACTGAGATCATGAGGTGGCAGCCATCTTTGGACTAGAAGCTTTTTGGCATCTGTAAGATCTCCCAGCAGCAACTTGTGCCGTCTTTCAAGTGTTTGTATTTCATTTTATGGCAATCCATGCAATAGCTGTTGAGACATTTCACATAAAACCATGAACGTCAACCTCATGGCAATGCTTGAAGAAAATCCAGGGGATCATCAGAGTCAAAGTGATTGATCTGAGAACCACGAGGGTCTGTGCCAAATTCTTTTACAACCCCTTTGTTGTTGGTCAACAAATAGCTCTATCAGTATGCTGAAATGTCTCATTTTACATTTACATTTCTGTACCTGCTTAATAGAAAGACAGAAGATGTAAACCAGCTTTGGAGGAATTGGTCTGTATTAACAGTGTAATCTATAATGAAGAGGCAGCATTAAACAGAACCTTACAGTATAAAGAGGTGGTATAAACCTGATGATCTTGGCTCCCTCCTCCTCCTCCTCCTCCTCGTCCTCCTCCTCCTCTTGTTGTTTTTGTTGAAATGTAGTGAGTCAGCCGTCTGTCTCACCTCTGTGTGACCTTATTAATGAGTGTTGAGCCACGAGGCTGGACCCCCTCTGAGGAGGTCACATCTGGACACTTTATATAGAAATACATATCTGTCTCCCTCTCTCTCTTTCTGCCTTTTCTTCTGTCTGTCTCACCCTCTGAATTTTGTTCCGTCTTTGTCTCATTTGATCTATTTTCTTGCTTTTTTTGTCTTCTCTAATTACTCTTGATATGCATTTGATTCATCATATTTTCTTCTCTACTCTCTATATCTTTCTGTTCATCGCTTCTTCCTCTCTCACCGTTGTCCTTTTCTCCTTTTCCCGTCCTCTATCAGTTTTTTTATTTTTTTTTTATTTCCTCCTCTCCGTCTCTGTATCACCCTCTCCTCTTCTCACCCCCATCTCTCCTCCATGGAGACCGGGCCCTCCTGTCTCCCTCTCCACCCCAGGAGTCTCTCACCTCAGCTGGGTGTGGTGCCAAGGTCGTCCCCCTGTCTCTCCCTGCTGGGTCTGGGTCTCTGTGCTTAGAATGTTTAAACATAGTGGAGAGAGGAGAGGAGGGGGAGTAAAAGAGGAGGGGAGGGAACAAAATAAAAGATTAGAGGAGGGAGAAAGAGGAGGAGATTAGAGGAAATGTGGTGACTCAAATAATCAACTTTTATAAATGTCAAAAACTTAAAAAAGCTCATAGGGTTGTAACTAGCTATTGTTTTTGTCATCAGTATCAGCTGTCAATTTACAATTAATCAGCTGTTTAGTTTTTAAAATGTCACAAAAAGTGAAAAATGCCCATGACAATTTCCTAGAATCCTTCCTAGGAGACATCCAAGAGTCCAAAGACGAAAGATATTCACTTAATGACAAAAATCCCTCACATTTGCGGAGCTGGTAATAAAGAATGTTTCTTTCTTTTTTTGTTTGAGAAATTGCTTAAATAATCAATCTGTTCTAGAAAGTTTCTGATGAATTCATCTGATCCACAACACTGTGGATCACTTTAATAAATTCTGCTGTCTTTAGTGTATTTGAATTGCTTGAACAGGGATAAGGGTTACATATACAGCTACATGTTACCATATGACCTAAGTTCAAATAGGTCAAATATCCGATTTTAGCGGGAGATGCCATCGCTGTTGTTAGCAAAATGACCAAAATGCATCCCCCTTGTTAACCCGCCACCCCCCCCTCTCCATCCCATAGTAGCAGAGAGAGTGCAGGCAGAAGGTTTGTTCAGTTTAATATGTTAGGTCAATCATCATGACTCATCTGATCCTTTATCCGATTGAATTTTGGGCAAGTTCGATGGCTCTATGGCTCTGTGGCTCCGACCACGGCTCTGAAATATCTGTCTATTTATGCCGCCTTTGCGAACAAAGATGGATACGTCCGGTTCAAACGATGTATTGTCCACATGCTTCCATGCATCGTTTATGTTTGCACGGATGTTAAGGAATATATCCACTAGAGGGAGCCACTCGGAGTCAAACGTCACCCCAAAGAAAAAGAACAAGAGTCAAAAGTTTCTTTCTGATAACAACAAACATGGCGATATTGGAGGAGGTTGCAATAAAGTACAGGCAGTGGTGGCCACCGTGACTTCATTGTGATATGTGGTCGTGTCTCACTTGAACTTACAGGCTACACTGCTACACTTATCCCAAAGCTACCAGCGGTACTGCTCTGTTTCATCCACATCAATAAACTCTCAAAAAAGCAACACAAATACGGATAATATGAACACAGAGTGCGGACAGAAGGCTCCATCTATATCCATATGCGTAACGAACGTCGAGCAAAAACAAGCCTTAACTGTGCTGTGTATAAATAAATCCACGGTGCTGTCCATGGTGCTGAAGTAGCAGACGGATTTGTAGTTGCGACTTTTCTTCTCCATCCCGCCCTTCTGTCAGTTTCGTCTTGGATCTATAATATTATCTAAACTATAAATACTGAATTCTACACTATACCGTAACATATATACTCATTAGAAAAGTGTCACATTGATGATTAAAGCAAGAGTGAGGGAGACACACTGCTGCATTTATTCCAATAATATTCCTGTAATATTTCTGTGATCATTCAGTAGCATCTGTGCTGCAAAAAATACAACCCCAGACCACGTCACCTCTGTGACACAATATTTTAGGGGAGACGTGATTACAGATATAGTTTTTACTATAAGGTTAGGGCCATCCCCCTGACAGAAATTAGTTAAAATCACCAGCTGCACACAGTGACACCTGAGCCAGCTCTACTAGCTGAATGAATACCATAAAATGCAACTGAAAGTTTTAAAGTGGCCATATTATGCTCATTTTCAAGCCCATGCTTTAATTTTTGTGTTTCTACTAGAATAGGTTTACATGCTTTCATTTTCATAAAACATATTTTTCTCATGCTGGCCATAGCTGCAGCACCTGTATTCAACCTCTGCCGTTTCAGCTCCTGCCCCATACGAGCCCATTCCAAATTCTGTTCCAAACTAGCTGCACATTATGCAAATTAATTACAACAAACGAGATGTTTCAGGCAGTTCAGGAGTGTACATGTACGATAGCTAGATAACACAGTAGAAGAAAGGGAAAACGCCTGCAATAATATAAACTTAGAGTTAAAGTCCTTGTAAAGGAAAAGGCGAGTTTTTCTTCTGAACACATTGTACATGTTAGAACATAGTTCTAGCTGCTATGTAGCACTGAATTGTGGAGTTAGACCGTTAAACTGTTGTTCATGTTGTTCATGTAAGCCCCACAAACCAAAACACGAACGACACCGCCTCCTCCTCCCCTCGCTCTCCCTAACAGTCAGTTACGAACCTACCTTCAGTGACTCTCTCAGTTCAAATCAGCTCAGCAGTTCACTTCAGCTCACTTCAGTTCCAAAAACTTGACACAGAAGGAAAAAAAATAATACCATCCTGTCACCGTCCTCTGGCTCTGGTGGCTTAAACATGTCTGGACATGTCCAATAAAGCTGCTAGAGGAAGCATCCACGTTCCAGGTCGTTTTCAGGTCATAGTGGTGTTTAACTTAGTGATTTCTTGTAATCATTCAAATTTAGCTGGGTGGAAACACACCACGTTTCTGTGGTGTGACAAACTCAGAACACACATTTATTGTTGCTTTATTTTTGCTTTATGATATATTTAGGTATATCTCATACCAGTATGCTGTTTTTAAATAAGAATTCATCGTGGTTTTACCATTTCAAAAACACTGAATAAAGAGACAAAAACACATCAGGGCAGCAATAAATCAAATCAGGTCTGTAGGTGCAGTAACTTAAAATAAATAAGAATGAAAAGCATAAAATTAATGAGATATTTTTTTCTCTTAATATCCCTCATTTCCTGCTCCACCCTCGGCGGTTTTGTTCCTATTGTCTCCGCTGATTGAAACTGAACAGCCACCGTCTCATTCTCAGAGTATTTTGAATGGATGTCATGCATTGATTAGTGCTGCATTGACTTCAGTGCATTAACACGGACGCACAATGTAAGCCACTGCGGAGTATTTAGTATATTATTGTTTTGAAGGGGCTGTGTATCACATGTAAATTGTCTGTGTAATTAGATCTGACATAGTAATAATAGGTCTCGTCAAGGCGAGAGGGCGGAGGGTGGAGATGTAGAACGTACACTCTGAAAGCGGAGGTTCATCGGGGAGCACTTCGGGGGGGGGGGGTCGTGGAGTATTTGTGACGGACGCTTTTAGGTTTCTTGAGTAACTGTCAGATTTAATTATCACTTTTTGAAAAGGCTAATAAATGAAATAGTGAAGCTGAGGCAGAGCTATACTGTAGATCCCCAATTCTAGAGGCAGGTGGTGTTAGTGGGGTTCAGCCCTACATATTCAGGTTTTGGTATTTACCCGAAGTTTATGCCAAGGAAAAAGACTGTCAGAGCCATGTTTGTTCTTGTACGGCTTTGAGTGTTTGCATGTTATCTGAATGATAACCTCCTTGGCTGAGTGAATCTGTTACTTTTCAAAGGTCAGGGTGGGGGTTACAGTCCCCTGTGAGGCAAAAATTGGAATAATTGTTGATGAAGCAGAAGGCAAATTCTTTAAAGGAAAACCTCAAATACTACATACAGATTGTTCAACAAGTAGTTTGATCAGGTTTGCAACCTCAGTTCCTAAAATCAGAGGGTTAGGGTTGAGGATATTAGCATGTGTGTGTCTGTACTTAAACTACCCACAAAGCTGGACAAAATCTTTAAAATAACCTCGTGTGATAGATGAGTCTTTAGCTATGCCAGATTGACTGTGCAGTGGTGCTCTGAGGCAATATGCGCACAATGACAAGGCTACAGCTAATGCTAGGCTAAGCATGTTTAATGTTTATCTTGTTCGTCATCTTAGTTCAGTTTATGGACTTGATCAAATTTTGCTGAGGGCACTGGGAGAGCGCAGACTTTGCCCAAGTCCTTGTCCAATCTGCAGGCGCAAACTTCACAGTCAATATTATTGTTTGTTCTTGTGGCGCGTTAGGCTGGATCAGATTTCCTTTAATATCTCTTTTGGAGTTTATTGCTGGGCTAGGCTGAGAAAAAAAAGTGTTGCAATTGTGGCAATGTTATAACTGTACTGATTCTACCATTGAACCACTGATCCTGACTGCTCCATAAAAAAAACTGCTTTCTCTGTAAAGTTTGAGCAACTACATTTTTAGGCTACCCCAGAAGATTTCTGGTACCTGTGAATGTTGATTGTGATCTAATTGTGATTATTTTGACTGAAATTGCAATGCGATGTGATTTTAGATATTAGAGTTAATGATAATTTTTACATCATTATTCTTATTTTGATTGAAGAACATGTTTAGAATGACTATGGTGTGATTTTTTTGCTCTGTACCAAAAGACATTTTTTTGTTTGTTTAAGTCTATAGAGTCTGATGCGTAGGACAGTACATCTCTGCCTCAAGACATTAATTTATTTAAAACTTTTTTGAGATACATTTTACCTTCAACAAATATTGCACCTCCTGCCATATGAAAATTTCAGAAAACCATCTTGCAATTTTGATAAACTTTTGATTAATTGTGCACCAAAAACATCACCTCCTTGGCAGAGGTAATTAGTATGAAGCACAACATGAAGCTTAAGCTGACGGAAATGTCATACATTTCTTTTTTTAAGGTATTTGGTCCTGGTGGCACGACTAATGTCAGTGGGATTCATCCTCTGGGAACCACAAATATTTGTACCAAAATTGTCATCATCTGTGTTGCTATATTTTACGAGATAACTGAAAAACACAACCCTCTGGTGGTATTAGAGGAAAAGTCGAGGAGTCAACCATCATCCTCTCAGACCATGAATGTCTGTACAAAATTTCTTAGTATTCCGTCCATTGTTGAGATATTTCAGTCTGCGGTACGCTGCTAGCGAAATGTTAAAAATACAACCAAAATGTGAACACGTAAAACAATAGTCTCAGTTTCCCAGACAAATCTGTTGAATAGGCCTTGGAAATAAAAATTTCAAAGCCACAAAAAAAAAAAGCATTCAATCCCGGCTGTCTCGGTCATTGTTCATCATCCTAAATCCAACAAAATATGCTGTTTGCATTGCCAGAATGACACATATAAGCGTTTTTTTCTTTTTTAAATCTTATGCTCCTGTTGGCAGGACATCATTTGTCTGTGCCTTCCAAAACCATTGCGAATCACTGTGAAAATATAAATCTGTCTTGACTTAAAATAGCTACTCAGTTAAGGTTGGAGGTTGGGTTAATGGTCATGGTTAAAAGAAAACCAACACTGACTGCTGGACAGTCAAAAAATATATCCCATGATACCTCATGACCCTTCCATCCAACCTGTGGACTTTGTGGCTCTATAATAATGTCATGCTGTTTCCTCCTTTGCTCTCAAAAGAGTCATAATTCCTACAGTCACTGAAGGTCTTTTTTTTACACGGCTTTTGTGAACACTCTGATTGGTTGATTACGCCGTTCTACCGTCTGTTTGTACGGTCTGTATTCTATGAATAACAGACCATTGCTATGGATTCAGTTCTGATCATAGATTGTGGAGGATTTAGCAGAAGCAATAAAATCATTTTTAAATCGGTAAGATCATTTTTAAATCAATATTTTATGTTGAATTATTGATTTTTTGAAGTCTATCTATCTATCTATCTATCTATCTATCTATCTATCTATCTATCTATCTGTTTTTCTCGTCTGTCTGTCTATCTGTCCATCTGTCTGTCTTTTCCGTCTTCTGTCATCCATCCAGATGAGGCCTCTGGAGACCAAGCTCGGGTCATTCATGTTACACTGTGTGTGTGTGTGTGTGCATGTGTTTGTGTGCTTTCCTGCCTCCGTGTGTGTGTCCTTTATCTTTCTATCTCTGTATGTCTCTGCTGCTATGTGTGTGTACAACTTGTGTGTGTGTGTGTGTGTGTGTGTGTGTGTGTATGTGTGACAGACTGTGAAATGGTGCGTAGTAGCACCTGGGCCCTTCAGTGTTGATTGATCGGCTTGGTCATGTGGAAGAGTCCCATCTGGCCAGCCACGCTACGTTGTGTGTGTGTGTGTGTGTTTGTATATGTGTGTGTGTGTGTGTGTGTGTGTTTGTGTGGCAGAGAGAGAGAGTGCTTGTTTGTGTGTAAGAGGTGAGAGAGAGAGATAGAGATGTGCAGCATGAAACAGTATGTTTATTGTGAGAGTGAGGGAGGAAGAGGGAGAGCTCTTCAGTTCTAACTGCGGCTCCCAGAGGCCAGAGATGAACTGTATTTTATCATCTGAGAGAGGGAGAGACAAGAGCTACATTCACGTTTAAACATTAAAGGAAAATCCCCCTGTTTTTCACAACCAGAGATCTTGTTTTCATAAGTAATGTGTTGGTTTTAGGATTGTTTCCTCGTGGTTTTGGGTTTCGGACTTGCAAGCATGCAGTGTTATTTTAGATAATAGTGTGCTACCAACTGTGGCAACAGTCAGAAGAAGGTCCTTTCCTGTTTCAACTTGATAACACCCCTGTGAACAAAGCCAGGTCCATAAAGAAACAGGTTCCCTAGTTTTGTGTGACTGGCACAGAGCCCCGACCATCAACCCCATCCAACACCGAGAAGTCAGAAACACAAAGAGTGGCTGACAAGACTGCTATACGGAGTGCGCGAACAGCAGAGAACAAATTTGAGGAAGAAATCAGGTTACTGTTAAGTGACGTAAATCCAAGAAAATGAGTTAGACGTACAGTAAGGGGCTGCACTCAACAAGGTATCTTCATCAGTATGTAATCTACTGCTTTTGTCTAAATCAGGCAGGCAGCACCCCGTGTGGATCTTAATTACATCTTGTGTGCTACAGTGGTACATATGTTGCCATCTTGAGTTTGTCAAAAGCAGGAGATTCAAGTTTAACCAATCACAAGGCAGAGTTCACCCCCTGACTTTTGATGGACAGACTGACAGTTTTATTTATTGTGCTGCAGCAAGTCACACTATATATATAAATGAAAATATAAATAAAATTAGTATTAAATGTGTTTATTCAATAATATTATAAATAGATAAATACATGAGTGAATAAGTAATAATAAGTATATTATAGTTATAAGTATATAATTTAAATATTAATGATTATATTATTTATTTATTTACACACAGCTTCTTATTCAATGTTTTTCTTTATTTTCAGATGACTAAAGTAGATTATGAAATATGGAATTATGTGAAATTATACAGTAAGCAATAAATGTGAATATGAGGCAAAAATAAAAGACTCTCACTCTCTCGATTTATATATATATATACACAAGTAAATTTTTAAAATGTGTATACACATTTATTTATTTATTTATGCATTTTAATATATAATGACATATCTATTAAGCATTAAACTATAAAATTATTTATTTATAAATTTATTGATGCATTTAATTATTGGCAAGTGATTATATAGTTTATCCATTTATACATTTAGTTTGGACCCTTACCTTTTGACTGCACTAATCAAAACATTTGTTAACACTTGGTGAAATGACTATGTGTAATGTTAAAGGGATCATGATGAACCCGTCAACAATTATCACCTGCTCTGTAGGTCTGCAGAACCTTTTAGCCTATTTTAGCTGATTGTTACAACACTATCTGCTCAGCACCAAACAGCAGACAGACAAAGTTTTATTATATTAATTTTAGTTATATTTATTTTGTTACATTTATCTCAGGAGTTGGTGGAGACCAAAACAAAGCTATAAGGACAGTAAATAATGGATTTACATTCCTCAGGTGGATCTAAATATGACCTCGAATGAACTCTTATAATGTTTACAGAGATTTATTTTTTAATTTTTTCAAACAGAGCCAC
The DNA here is from genome assembly GCA_027495735.1 of Lutjanus campechanus. Lineage (NCBI taxonomy): Eukaryota > Metazoa > Chordata > Actinopteri > Lutjaniformes > Lutjanidae > Lutjanus > Lutjanus campechanus. The sequence goes on from JAJHUR010136832.1 coordinate 18,490, forward strand.
CATAACAACTCATGTGCTCTAAAAATGTATTAATGCAATTAATTACATTTGTGCATTGGACGTTTCCATCAAGCCCTTCATCTTTCCTGAGAAGCACCAACATCATCATTTATGCCCGACCACAAATACTAGAGCTTCTGTAAAAGTCACATGATCTCATATACAATTATTCAGACTGATGTCACATTGCCACAAATAAGATATGTATCAGATTTAGAACCAAGTCATAAAACAGCGTCAGTCAGACTTGATTTCATACTGAGCCTCTTCGTTTTAAAAAAGAACGGTCTGAGTGAAACATAGCAGGCAGAAATCTCAGCTTAAACATGGAAAAGAGCGAAATAAAAAGTGACAAAGAGAAAAACAGATGCAAGAGGGAGAAAGACGGCGAGATAGACAGAAAGAGAAAGACAGAAAGAGAGACAGTGTGTGTTTTCTGAAACGAAGCCAACTGATAATTAATGCCTCTGACATCATGGTGCTCTAATTAAGCCTGGCATTCATTAAGCCAAGTGAGGGGGGTGTTCGTTAGTGGCTTTTTTTGGAGGGGGGGATTTGTTAAGTCTTCATTGTTACTCTTGTTTTAGACAATAGAGTGAGAGAGATGGAAGGAACAACAAAACGCGTGAGGTGAGGAGAGACGCGGACAGTGTCGCAGGACTTTCAGGTGATGTAACATCCTCTGGCAACCGTGTCGGAGGTCCTCGGCTTGTGGGCAACAGTAGGCTAGCTGTGATCAGCTGATTGGCAGTCCAGATTCTGAATTTTTCCATCTCAACAGAACTGCCAAGAGGAGGTTAATTTCTTACTAGAAAATGATCATTTAATCAATGACCCATCTGATTGGTTTTCTCTTCAGGTGTTAGGTTGATAATCAAGAGATAATGGAATCAACCAACTGTGTTATTACAAACATGTCTGATTAGCTAACTGCAGTTTTTTTTTTTTACATTACTAGCTGTTAAACAAGAATTGCATCACTAACCAGGTAGCTAGCTTGTTAGCTAACATTAATGTTAAACTCAAGTTTGTCAAGCTGATTCTGCTGGTGTGCCTACAACACAAACTTACAGAGTAGATGCCAGTAAGTAATTAGTATTAAAGTGACAAAGTGACAAAAAAAAGGACCAGGCTAAGCAAGCTAGGACTACAAAACTATGCAAAGCTATGACTGAAAGACCAAACAGTTAATAATAAATCCAGGACTAAAAGACACAAAAGTGGTCTGGGCTAAATGAGCCAGAGCCAAGACCAAATCATTTTAGCTAAAAGAAACTGGTTCTAAGACTACAGGGGCAACAACTCAATGAGTTATAACTGAAGAACCAAAACTAAAAGACTAAGAAATGTCCATAAGAAGCTAGTAATAAAATAGACAGTAATTAAGGTCAAGGACTAACTGAGCAAGACCAGATCTAAAAAAAAACAAAAAAACAGGACAAAAGACAGCTAAAGAAGTGAGACTGAAAGACTACAGCTGTAGACATACTAAAGGACAGAAGATGATCTTTTCTGGCTACACAAAGAGGCTGGTGATAAGATAATTGTTAAAGGTGAGTCCCAAAGGAGCAAGAACTAAAGGACTAGATCAAAAAGAGACAATGCTAAAAGACTAAGAATGCTTTCACAGCTGAAAGTCCAAGCCAAGGTTCATGTATTTGTTTCACTGTACACATCGTTAGTTCTGCTTGTGTTTTTCCTTTTTCTGGTTTTGAATTGGTCTGAAAGTCTGAACCATCCAAAAAGAATATTTACGCATTAGAAACGAACCGAGCGAGGGTTCAGTTTGATCTGGACCGAGACCACGTCGGACGGTCGGACCGAGGATTGGTTGTTTTGTCTGGACCGTGGTCCCGGGAAGTTTTCACTCCTGTAATTCTGATTTGGATCAAAATGAAAACTCTGGACCATATAAGATGTGAAAGTACCCAAAGACTGAATGAACCTGGAGCCCAAACAAAATGAACTAAGGTTAAAAGGTGGCAGAATGACTAAAGTGAAAAAGACTGAAGAGACTGGGTCCCCAAAGAGTATCTAGCTAGCTAGCTTTAAGTCCAAGAGTCTTAGACAAAAGTTGGCAGTAATGAGAGAAAGTTTTCTGATCATTAGTCCAAAAAGTTGGTCCTAGACTGCGCTTTGTGACACGTCCTCTTACGACTGATATTTAGGTCTCTCACAATCAAAGACAGCCTGCATCGAAAGTCGGTATATCATTGAGAGAAAAAAAGAAATTGACTGGGAGAATTTTAAGAGGTAGGAAAAGTAGAGAGACAGTAAAAAGTAAAGGCAAACACTGACAAAAAAAAAATGCACGAGACAAAGAGAATAAGAAAGAAATAGGAAGAAAGGGGGAATAGAATTAACACTAATGAAAGGAAGTGTAAAGTTATACTGCTGTGAAACGATGGAAAAGAAAAAAAGGTTAGTAAACAGCAGTGATAGAGCGGGGAAGAGAGAAAGTGAAAGAGGTGTGAAATGAAAAGTAAAGTTTGGGATCCCTATCCATTTTTTTGATCGGAGGATTTTCTGATAGCTAATTAGGCATGGAGGGCCAGCCATCGACAGCTGCATTCATCATCATAAAACGTAATAATTAATGACATTCCAACAAAGAAAAATATGCAAATGAGCTCTCCTCATTAGCATTTTCATATTCAGCTCCCATAATGCTTTTGCTGACAAGGTTGTAATTAATGAAAATTCATGTCTCTTAGCCGAGGTCTAGATTGGATCGCATTCATTCGCAATCCCCCAAACGAGAAGTGAAAAAAAAAAAAAAAAAAAAAAAAAACACGACGGGGATCACTGCCAAGTTTTTAGGGAGACGAGAGGGAGGGGGTGAGAGATGTAGAGAGAGAGAGAGAAGAGTTAGAGAGAGAGGGGGGAAAGAGAGAGAGGGAAATGGAGATGGAGGAAGGCAGATGGCGAGAGATGAAAGGAAGACAGGCAGCGAGAGAGAGAGACAGATAAACAGAGAGGAGAAGAGAGAGTGAAGGAGGAATAAAAAGAGAGACCAGTGTTGATGGAGACAGTGACAGAAAAACATTCAGCGTGACAGGAAAATAGAGACAGGTAAAGAAAGAAAGGACGTGAGAAAATTTATGAATGGAGACAGACAGATGAAAAGAGAGTGGTGGTGAATAGGAAAAGTTTGGGGTGGGCAGGCTGATACCAAAAGTTTTGTTGCTGTGATGCTTGGAGTATTTATTTTCACAGGAGAAGGATTAATCCTGACTTTCTACCTGCTAAATCGCTACAAACCGAGCATCTGTGGGCTTTTTGCCCCCTGGTTTCGCTTGTCAGGCTGTGCACACTCTGTCCTATCTCATTGGAAGAGGTTGTATGCAGCCTGAGAGCTGAAGTAAAGTATTTCAGACCTTCTCAGTATGTTTTTACTTTTTCGTATGCTACACATTAACTTTGTTCTAGCCCTTAATGCTGAAAGGGTCTGAAGAAGCCGGATCTAAAAGACTAGAACTGACATAGCTATAACTTAAGGAGTAGAAAAAAAATTGAGCTAGGAAAAGGAAAAGACCTAATGGAAAAAGGATGGAACTGCAAGGGTCAAACAGTTGAAGAACGGGGATGAACAGGACTAAGACTATTAAAGTTATATCTGACATCATTGTACAGTGTGTGATTTTGGGCTGTACTAGACAGAACTTGACAGTATTGAGAGACACTTGGGGAAGTTTTTTTTTTTTTTTTTTGCCTTTATTTGATTAGGGGGGGGGGAGAAAGG
>JAJHUR010136833.1:0-23400 GCA_027495735.1 Lutjanus campechanus
CCTATATGCAGCACAACACTGTGTTTCCCCTTTTGGAAATAAATCAATTAGCTGTATTATGTTTGGAACTTTTGATAATTTACCTGTCACTGAAGGATATAAAACTTGTTTCATTATTATCCAAATGAAAAGTGAAAGTCTTTTACTCACCCCACTTTTGGTAGAGGAGGAAGCTGGTTATGATCATTATGATAAACACCACGGCGGCAAAGAATGGGATCAGAAAGTGAAGCAAAGGAGTCCCGTTAGCTGAGAAAACATTTCAAAAATTGTAACATGTCAATAAATCTGGTCACCATCATATCTATGTGCATAGTATGTGGAGGATGAATGTTTGAACCCTATAAATAGTAAAAACTACAGACAGGAAATAATGTTTATGGACAATAACTGAGGATAATGTCTGTAGATTTTGCACCAACGAGGAGGAGGGCATTTAAAGCTGCAGTAGGTAGAGCCCCTCCTACCAGACGAGCAGCATGCGCTTCGTGCACGCGCACAGCAGTTTACGGAGGCAATCGCGAACGAGCACAGACTGGCAGACATCAACTGTGTGTAATAAAACAGACACTCGATAGTACAAAACAGCGACAGAGGAGAGAAACTATGTTTAAAAACATAAAGATTGGCGGACGTTTAGCTCAGTGGGTAGAAAGTCCGACCCATGTATTGAGGCTGTAGTCCTCTGCAGCGGCCGCTGGTTCGACTCCCGTCCTCGGCCCTTTGCTGCGTGTCATCCCCTCTCTCTCTGCCCCCTTTCCTGTCTACTCTTCAGCTATACTATCAATAAAGGCACAAATGGCCAAAAAAATAACTTTAAAAAAAACATAAAGATTCAATATGAAGCTACGGAAGCACTGAGAGCTGAACATAAAGAGACTTTTAAAAACGTCTTTCTCTCTGCTCTCCTGCACACACACCAGCTCTGTGTTCAGGGAGAGAAAATGAGGCTCTTTATTATAATTCTGTTTTATACCGGCTTTTCCTGCAGGAATTGATTCAGAATTTCACCAAAGAAACATGCACGCGCAGCTGCACCAGGAGAGCAGCCAATAAGACCTGTGACTGGTTTAAGTCTACCATCACGAGCCAGATTCTCTAAATGCTGAAAACAGAGCCAAGAGGAGGTGCAGCAGACTAGTTATGTCTTAGAACACCTGATTTACAATATGTTAACAATTATGAAATTATTTCTCAATGATACCAAAACAATGTTTCCTACCCTAACTTGAAGACATTTATTTGGTATTGTCCTGTTGTAGCATCTTTCTGGCAGCAGGTGGTAAAAGCAATCCTTTTACCTCCGTCCCTGCTAAATACTATTTAGGGTTAAGAAGATGATCAAAATATTGTGCATTACTACACACTGTTGTGTTGCATAGCAAACTGTATGTATTCCAACACCGCAAAACAAATTGCTTCTCTCCATTGGCTCCCTGTCGATTTTAGAATTGATTTTAAGATTTTACTGATCACTTTTAAACCCTTTCTGGCCCTTTGCTTGATATACGACCTTTTCAATGGGCCATAGGTCTCTACTGTAGACAGGCTACTCTAGTCCCAAAACCCTTACCACAAAGCCACACTGTTGCAACACATGCAGAATGTGTCTTCACATTGTCTTGCTGAAATAAACGGATGTCTCTGGAAAAGACATTGTGTGGATGGCGACATACAGTATGTTGCTCCAAAAGTGATATGTACCTTTCAGCATTAATGTTGAAATGGTTGCATGGTAGAGTCACATATTTTTGCTTGTTTGTTATTGTCCGTATCTCTTTTATTGTTCTGTCTTCTTTCTACTATGTTTTTGAATCTTTTGCTTCATGTTTTACCTCAGTTTTGTCTTGCTTTTGTTTGACCTTTTGGCTTTCTGCAGTTATATTCTCTCCTGTTTTTAAAGACTCTACATAAATAAAGTTATTGTTAGGTTCCATAACTCTTAAGGCTTGATGATGCTAAAAAAAAAGTCAGAGAGAATATAAACCTGGCTGCTCCACAGAAGGCTTCAGTTCTTTCATCAGCTTGACGCATCCCTCCTGAATGCGAATCTTCTCTGTCCCGATGCGCTGCACCTCCTGGTCCCACAACATTTTGAGGGCCAGAGCTTGCGGTACATGAGCTGTCACCGTGTCGGTGTCATCCAGAGTCAGATAGACCGTCCCATCATAAAACACACGGTCTGTCCAGTGTAGCTGAGACTCCTCCAGTATACATTCACGAGAACGAAGGACAATGTGGTTTCCTTAAGAGAGAGATAAAGGCTAATAACAAACACTTTGTCAATTTTCCCAGTCATTACATTCATTAGTGGTACATGATGATTATCTTACTTGGTACTGAAGTGTGGTTGACACTGATAAGAGTTGGACAGGGTGAATCAGCTGACATTTTTTGGATAATGCCATCAACTTCTTGGCTTGTGTCAGTCAGAGCAACTCCATCACAAAGGACCTGGTCCATGACCTGCTGAACACTCACCACTCCCCTCTGCTGGATTTGCACTACAATATCTAATGGGAGACAACCAAATTAAATGTAAATAATACTATTTTTTTTAAAAAGGGAGACTCCAAATGTTGCAGTTGGCTTTAAAGATACATGTAAATTTTAGTTTAACCATTCAAAAATGAACCAAAATTATGATTAATTAGAATTTGAAGACATAACAATTTTGATGTTATGTCAAAGATGTCTTGTAAACTCGTTGAGAATCAGCTTGGACTGCTAGCTGCATGCTAACAAAGCTAACTAGCTAACAGCAGATACAGCAGTCAGTCAGCAACAGTCAGCAGTTACTCTGCTACTTCCTATTTGTTGTAGTATGACTTTGACCGTATAAGTTTAATGTAATACACTGTGACATGCAAAAGAAGCTAAAATATGACAGAGAATAGTCAAATCTTTCAGTAAACATAGTAACAGCTCTGCAATAATGTTAGATTACTCATTTAAAAGTTAAAAGTTTTACAATGCAAAGCATAAATAAATTTGAACTATAAAACCAAAAGCAGAAGCACTCATTCTGATGACTGCTCCATTTCAGTAAGAATATAAAAATTAAAAGTATGAATTACTTAATTCCTCTATTGCACAGTTACTAAAGGTAATTTTGTGTACCTGACTGCTCCACAGAAAGCCTCAGTTCTCTCATTATCTTGACGCATCCCTCATGAAGGCGCATCCTCTCCATCCTTGTGCGCTGCACCCTCTGGTCCCACAACACTTTGAGGGCCAGAGCTCCTGGTACATGAGCTGTCCATGTGTCAGTGTCGTCCAGTGTCAGATAGACCGTCCCATCATAAAACACGCTGTCGGTCCAGTGCAGCTGAGACCCCCTCAGTGTGCAGTCACGAGAACGAAGGACAACGTGGTTTCCTCAGGAGAAAGATAACTGCTATTAACAAACAATTTGTGAACTTGCGCTTTGCTCAACCCAGCAACTGTCCGATCATAGATTAGCAACTGTTACTATCTACTACTGTTAAAACAGTGGGCAAGGGACTCCAAGAAGAGCAATATTCGGCGTCACATGAGTTTGGAGGGTGGTGTCTTTTGTGTAGACTGTCAAAAATATAAAACTCAAGAGCACAAGTGTGAGGAATGTATTCCTGTATTCCGCTCTTTAAGGTCTAAGACAGGTTAGTTTAGCTCTTATCTCAACGACAGGGTTGCCAGGTCTGTGTGACAAAACCAGCCCGATGGCCAGTAAGACCGACACCAGCAGGCGGAGAGCATAGGCACATTGTATTTGTGTGTGTTTATATGGAGCACGCGTGTGACGTGTGCCAGGGCTGTGTGTGTACATGCTGATCTGGAGTCAGTTTGATAGGATTTAGGTATAAATAAACGATTTGGATGTGTATTTATAGAAATTATTAATGCAACTTGCATGAAAAATAGGTCCATGTAACTGTGGAATTTGGCTGCTTTTGAATTGTTGCTGCAGGAAAAAACAAAGACCTGGGAACCCTGTGCTTCCTTTTTCCACGTTAATAAGAATCTAATGAGAGATTTATTGTCTATGGTATGTGTCATATTTCACTGTCCAATCAATGTTTGCTAGGATGTAGCTTTAGCCTCAGTCTTTTGATATTAATGTTTTATCAACAGGCAGGCAGTCCTTGAGTAACTTTAAATATTTCAGACCCCTTTAAGGTTCTGCTTTTGAAACGTGTCAGATGCTTTTGAAACGTGTTAAAAAGTCAGCTGGAAACAGACTTCTCAGCTGACTCAAGGAGTTTAAGCATTAGCATTTGCTTGGCAAGCTACTAGAAATCTACTAGTGAGAGTCATCATTTTAGCCAATGAAATCCACGGCCATGAGCTAGAAATGAAAAGTTGGTTGTTTACTTCTCTGTTGTATTGAAAACCTGCTATTACAAAAATAATTGCCAGTTCACACAAAATGTGTAGTGTTAAATTAACACTATACATTTTCCTTCTGTCTGCAACACGTCATTCGCCCATGTCATTTGCCCAAGACTACTCTGCCTCTTCCAAACACCCAAAACATGCATGCACACACACACACACACACACACACATGCATATACATCACACACACATATAACCTACCTAAGCCAACCTAATTTCTGCTCCCTGACATCATTGTAACTGCTTTATGTTATCATGTCATGTCTAAGCTGTCTGCATGTTTCTCCATTACGTGTCCGTCATTGTTTTCCTGTGTCATTGTTTTATTGTTATCATGCTATTTCACTCTGTAAACACTGTAAACTGCATATGTGTAGCGTGAGAATGGGCAGACATAGAAACAGTAACCAAGGAGGTCGGGGTTTGACTAATGGTCAGTTTCCACAGTCATGACATTAATCAGTGGAACATGATGATATTCTTACTCAATCCTGAAGTCTGGTCGACAGGCACAAGAGAAGGGAGGTGAGCATCAGCTGACATGGTTTGGATAATGTTATCAACTTCCTGACTTGTGCCAGTAAGAGAGACTCCATTAAGCAAGACCTGGTCCACGATCTGCTGAACACCGACCACTCCCCTCTGCTGGACCTGAACTATGATGGTACCTAACGGGAGAATTTAGAGGGATTAAAAAACATCCATCCAAAAAGTAGAGATATACAATAATTATCTGGGCCAATAAATTATTGGCTGATATTGGTTTATCGACCTATATCGATTTATATCAGTATCAGCATATATTGCTCTAACATGATTTTAAATTTGTAATCACCACAAAATCAAAACTACATATTTTTTCCTCTGGCCTGTAGTGTTAGTTATCCATCATTACTGTTTGCATGTGAGTTGCAAAGTTCTGAAGATATCAGCAGTATCAGACTAGCTCAGACTAGTCTGACAGGCATGAACTGATGGAGCTTCTTGGATAAGAGGCGAAACTTTAAACAAGTCCAGTTGCAGTAGAGATTTCTGCATTCTCTCCAGTAAAATGGAACTAGATGACCCTAATCCTGTGGTGCTCAACCCCCCCCCAAAAACATTTGAAAAACTCAACAGCAACGTATCTTTCAGAAAACTAATGACCCCGTTCCTCAGAATAATGCACAGACCTTGTTGTGAGCAGTGTCATGTAGGAAATACTTTTTTCTGCACCAGAATCGACAAGAACTACTTTCTGTCTAATAGAGAGAATATATCAAACTAAAATAAGCTCTGTGTGTTGTGCCATTTAGTCACATTATATTGAAGAGAAGGGAGACAAAGTATAACATTTAAAAGTATAAATCTTACCAAAGTAAATGGATTAATGCCACTAACCTACAGTTACTGCAGGTGCATGTAAAGGCTAACGCACATAAACCAGTTTTGTCATTGACTTCACAGTTCGTATTTCGCAGATACAAGCGTAATTATTTTTCTTGGTGTGTGCTAATGTATTGAGAATTAATGTGATGCAAAGTGAGTTTCTTACCTTCTGGCGTAAGAAAAGCCGGTGATAACTCGCATAACACGAGCACAAGAATGTCAAGAAAACGCATCTCTGTCGTCTCTATTTTACAGCTTTAAATCCAGCAGCGTTCAGCCGTCAAAGAAGAAAAACTCTCCAGAGAATCGTAAGAGTTGTTTTGAACAGTTTAGGCACAACAAGTCCCGGACACTTGTCCCGGACAAAAACCCTTTACAAACACTAACCGAGGGTCAGTGACAGTAACTCCCTTCCACTAATTGTTTGTCCAATTCTGGTTTCACTTTCGTCCAATTACACGGTCTTTCTGTTCGGTTGTCATTAATAAATCTGAAAAAGGCTAAATAACTAAAAGCGAAGATAACTGGGGTCAAAGGAAGTGCAGTGAAGATGGACCTATAACCGATAAATTATTGAGAATTCCACTACATTTATTTATCTGACAGCTTTAGTTACTTCACGACTTCTTTTTTCCTGCGAACAAAACACAAAGAGCTTATAACATATGATGTTCTGTTCTAAATTTAACTACAGATCATACGATTATCTGAGAACTATTTTTGATAATCGTTTAGTGAAATTATGCATTGAAAAAATAAATAAATCTATTAGTACCAGTCCTGTACAAAATAGTTCAAAATCAGTTCCAGCAGTAAAAACCTGCACTGGAGTAAAAATAATTTAATGATATAAGATGTAAACAGTCACAGTTTCATATTTATCTTTATTTTATTTAAAGGACAATGCATATTAATCAACACGACTTACATCCATCATGCAACACTTGCTTATAAGGAGTTTTTTTTTTTATCAGCTGTCAGTCAGTCAGATTGATGCCATATTAGAAAAAATAGAATAAAAAAGTTAACAGAAAATTAATTTTCCTATGAATAAGTACAGTGTGAACAGTATGCCTGTTCTATGTAATGCATCACTGTAATGCACCAGATTTCAAATACTAAAGTTTATGTTTATTATATGTGGACTCTGCCAATAAACTCTTCATAAAATAAAATAAAATAATATAGTATTAAAAAAATACATATAAAAGCACAGATATAAGCAGTGGTGGAAAAAGTATGGAAAATACTCAATTACAAGTAAAAGTACTGTTGTTAGGAAACTACTTAAGTGCTCTTCTCAAAAACTACTCAGAGTATTAGTTTGACAGTTGATGTTTAATACATTATCAAGAGCAGTCAATCAATCAAAGGGGTTTCTGTTACTCCAGATCTTCAGTCTAAAATACTTTAAACTCCTGTTCCAGCTTGTTCTCTGTGAGAAGCTAAGGGATGCCAGGCATATAATGTATCACCACAATGCATATGCTTAATGGCTAATTAGGTTATTGATCTGAGGCTGTCCCTGCGTTAGGGCATGATCACGACACAAAGGAGATTGTTAGTAATGCAGCTGTAAGCAGATATTTGTCTTTCATTACAGTGCAGGACAGATTCAGACGTACTGTGAAGGCTTCATGTGTGGTGCAAGTGTGTGCAGGTCTGTTTACTCTGCAATTTAATTACCCTTTTTTGCAATTAGTTATGTAATCCATCGTGTTACAAAAAATATAGGGCTGCAATTAACGATTATTTTCATTAGTTGAAAATTTCCTCTATTAATCGATTAGTTATTGGGTCCATAAAACAGAAAATGGTGAGAAATGTTTCCCAAAGTCCAAGGTGGGATGCTGTTTCCTTTGTTGCTGATGTTTTTAAAGCAAGACCACTTTTCTCTTGCATAATGCAGGAGCACATACTCAAAATGTTCATCCCTTCATTTTTAGTGCAGATGAAAAAGAATAATCACCATTATTAAAGAAGAAATTGGTAATATATTAACTGTAACAACGCTACAGCCACAGTGTCTCCCTTCGAAATAGCTGACATGAATCATAGTAATAATGTAATTTTGCCGCAGTTAATTTAATTTATATACACACACAACACAAACTAGACAATATTAGTTGTATTCCCATTGTACAAAGTTCAATTTAAGAAGATGCAGTATCAATCACAATGTATCATGGGATGGGTAGTTTCTTTACTCTTAAAATAACTATGTACACAGTCTTGTACCTTTGCTTTTATGCTATTTTCCAATCTTTTTTTCCCCCCACAGAATTAAATGTTTTTATGGTCACAATTCTTCTTTTTGTTGGTTGGTTTGGCTCTGAGCTTAAAAGTCTTTATATAAGGATTCTCTGAAATGTCAACAGAGTATGAACAGGAAATTCACTCCCGGAACCAGAGCCGGTGAAATGTGGGCGGTCACTCTTAACAACAGCAACTTTAATTAACAAACAATAAAAAGCACCCTTGTTCAGTTCAGTGCTCTCAGGGTTTTGCTGCTACAGCCTTATTTGGTCTGGTCTGACCAGTGACTTAAGATGGATAATGTTAGCTTATAGCCCTCCAAACCTGTGCCTGCTGCAGCATTTTTTTTTAAAAACTACTTAATTACAGTAACTTGAGTATTTGTAATAAATTACTTCCACCCCTGGATATAAGCAAATACAGACAAAGGCATGAACAGAAATAGACCATGACCATAACATATTAAAAACATACATGTAAAAGAAAATATACCTTACAAAAGCGCATGTTCACGTACTTATTTTTTTTTTGTTGTTGTTGTTTTTTCTTAGTAATGTATTGGAGTACTTCTTCCACCGCTGAAGGTTGATAAATGATAAACGCAGTGTACAACATGTTCTCATCAGTAATGTTCAGTGTGACACCAGCGCCCCCTGGTGTCCGACCGCAGCACGAGCCTCCCTCCACCTGATTGGCTGAGCGGTTGTCAGGACTGTTTACAGGAAACATGGCGTCCCGGTCTGTTGGAGAGCTCCAAGAAATGGAAGGTGAGTAAAAATGTGAAGATGCAGCTGAGCCGTGAATTTATGAGCTGGACGAGCCGACATCCATCCGGAGAAACGGGTCTATTTTTATATGAGCACATCCGGGTATTTATACTCCTTGTTACTAACCAGACCTTCATCCTTGGATTGCTAGCTAACAGGCTAACAACAATCCTCGTTAGCTGTCGTTATCCAGTTAACGTCAACTCATGCTGTCCTGCTAAGCGATATCTGGTTTCACTTTCTCTACCCGAGTTGTCTAGTCTGGTGATCGGAACTGGGATTTTATGCTTAATGTAGCTTGTCTGCCCCGTATAGCAATGTTAGCTCGTTAACGTCATGTGGTCCAATCAGCTACCCTGCTAGCTAACATGGTGTACCCTGTAATGTTTAGCTTGTGTGTTAATGTAAGGTAGCTAACCTTAGCTTGTTTAGCTCTAAATTGGTGAGGTTGGTTATACAATAGCAAGTAAAACTAACCTATTTAATTCGGTTGTAAGTGTAATCTTGATTTGGCACACATGTTTTCGCAATTTTTGCACGTTGCAGGGTGCAGAAACATGATCTAGTTAATAGCCATGGTTTGTAGACCCAGGCAGAGGCTGGATGATGCTCCACATGACATCTCTTGACTCCTCTCAGTGGGCGAGGTGGAGCTGGGCCTGGACGTTGCATCATATTACACATGCATCAGCTAAATGTGTCACTGATACATAATCAGACAGCAGCTCTGCATCTGTATGGTGAAATTAAGCTTCTCTTATTCTCTTTGTTTGCTGGCTGTTAGTGGACCGAAGGGGTGAGTCTGAGGAGTCTGGGGATGATGAGACCAGGAGGAGGAGTATCAATGGAGACGTGGACCCCAATCAGCCTGCTAACACAAGTAAATCCAGTCATGTCAGATTTATTTCTAAAGCACATTTAAGCACAACCCAGTGCTGTACAGACCAGAGCAGGTAATGTCACAAATAAATAAAAGAAGCGCAGGCATCAACATTAATTCACACAGTCATAGGCACTTTTGAAAATCAGCCACATCAGGAGGATTCAAAAGCTATGGAATGGGCTGTCACAGTGAACCCCCTTGAGTTTAAGTATAGGCTGCTGAGCAGTCAGCCAACCTGAGAAACCTGGAGGAAGAATAAGTGGTTAGGAGGTCTGCAATATAGGATGGGGCCAGACCATGTTGGGATTTATATACAAATGAGAGACCCTTAAAATCCATTGTGAACCATACTGGTGGCAGCCAGTCGAGGGAGGCTCAGTGGTGCTAACAAGGTCTCTCTTAAGTATACCCGTCAGGAGCCTGGCTACAGTGTTCTGGACCAGTTTTAGACGAGATAGGGGCATCTGACTAATCCCAGCATACAGAGAGTTGCAGCAGCCCAAGCGGAGGAAATAAAGCCGTGGAAGACTTTCTCCAGGTCTTTGAAAGAGAGGAACGGCTTGATATTGGTGAATCATCGCATCTCCAGCACTGCCACATAACAAGGGACATAAATCAGGCTATCAGTTGGGATATACTTTCAACATGAATGATCTAAAGTATTATACAGAGCAATTAGTCAATTTACATGACAGCATTACATAACTTTGATGCCTCTTAATGGCATAAAATAATCCTTGTGTATATATCATGATTTTTAATAACCTGTCTTGATGTACTGCCCATATTAGTTTAAATCTGGTTTACTCTTGATCTCGTTGAAGGTAAAGAAGAGTCTCCTGTTGACATGGACACCATAACCTTGGACCCAGAGGAAGAGGTTAGAAGATGGTCTAAAAACACTAACGCTGTCTGCATGTAGCTCCGGTTAAAACGTTTATGCTTTCTAGAAAAATGTCCTTTATGAACTCTAATGACTCGCTTTGGTTGGATGATTAAAAAAAAAAAAAGAGTTCAGTTAACTTTGATGCAGTTGATTTCTATTTGTAGTGCTTGGGAGAGAAGATTAAGTTCTTTATGTGCAATGCAGCATTATGTCATCATTTATGATAAATGTTTCACTGTCAGCAACTGTATTTTTTGGAGCTTGTTAAGTCCATGTATGGGCTGGGTATTTGTGTGCACATGATGTAATAAACCCTAATAACTGCTTCTTGTAGACAGTCTGTCATCTTAAGCTGTCTGTTTTCTTTTTAGGATGTTGATCTTGTTCATTGTCGTATTGGAAAGATTGAAGGCCTGGAGGTGCTACAGAAGGCTAAAGTAAGTAACATTAGTCTGCAGTGCCACCGGCTGTAATGGTAGCAGCATGTTATGCAGAAGGTGGGGATTATTCATTTGTTTTTTCTTACTAAGAAAACTAGACAACATTTGTTTTATATCTTTTGTTAATCATATCTTAAAAAAGAAGGATTTAGGGTCAATGATAAGCAATACAGCTATTGATTGTTGATTGTTTTTTTGTTTTTTTATCTACCTCTTCATACAGACACTCTCCTTACGACAGAATCTCATTAAAAAGATAGAAAACCTTGAGAGTTTGAGCTCACTGCGGGAACTAGATCTCTATGACAATCAGATCCGCAAACTGGAGAACCTGCACCACCTCAAAGAGTTGGAGTAAGTCTGAAGAAAACTGCTGAATTTGTCTCTATTTCGTACATTAAGGGAGAAATTAAAGTTGTATATGGCAAATCCAATTTCTACACACTAGTATCACATGATTATTGTGGTGCAAAAATTCACTGAGTTGTATATTTCATGTGATTTACATAAAAACAAAGAACCCACATCTCCAAATACAGTTTATTCTAATGAGCATATGTGTTTGACTGGTCCACAGGCAGCTCGACGTGTCCTTTAACATTCTGAGGAAGGTGGAGGGTTTGGAGCAGTTGACTCGGGTGAAGAAGCTTTTTTTGCTTCACAACAAAATTAGCAGCATTGCCAACCTGGATTCCTTGACGATCCTGGAGATGCTGGAGCTGGGCTCCAATCGCATCCGGGTATGACATAAAGGACAAATCAATACAACACATGTAGACACATGCTTTGTCAAGATTATGGTGTAAAATTAGGTAATTAGTAAAATAAGTATGAAGTCATTCTGTTGTGCTTATTTGTGTCTCTTTCGTGTCGTTTTGTTCGCAGGTCATTGAGAACTTGGACACGCTTTCGTCTTTGCAAAGTTTGTTTCTTGGCACCAATAAAATAACAAAGCTTCAGAATCTGGAGGGTTTACACAACCTGACTGTTTTAAGCATTCAGGTATTCATCCCACAAATTGTCTTCAACACCTGTGTGAGTCGTTGCAAAATAAAACTGAAGTGTATATTGGAACCAGCGGTTAATAATTTGATGAACATTTATTTCATATTTGCAGAGTAACCGGATTACTAAAATTGAGGGTCTTCAGAACCTTGTCAACCTGAGAGAGCTCTATCTGAGCCACAATGGCATCGAGGTCATTGAGGGCTTGGAAAACAATGTGAGTTACAGAAACACCACAGCCTATTTCTGAAAGGGCTGAATGTCATCATGTATTTTTGCTAACTGTGCACATGTGTACAACACGTTTGTTCTGTACATTCAAACACTGCTTGTTTTCCCTCACAGAAAAAGCTCACAACCCTCGACATTGCAGCCAATCGAGTAAAGAAAATCGAAAACATCAGCCATCTGACAGATCTGCAGGAGTTCTGGGTATGGATAATTTACTAAATTAGACAAGAATTTGATTTTATGGTTCTTTTATTATATGTTTTATTATGCAGCATTCCCACAGAGCATCTAGAGCCTTAACGCCTTTTCACAGCAGACATTTAGTACAAGTACAGGTGTAACTATTAACATTAACCGTGTCTCTGCTCAAAGTCTCAGTAAGCCAAAGAGCCAGCACGTACAGTACCAGAGCTCTGGAACTGGCTCACCTAAATGGATAAGATAAGATAATCCTTTATTAATCCCACAACGGGGAAATTTACAGTGTTGCAGCAGCAAATGGGGATAGCACAGTAGCAGAAGCATCAATAAAAATAGATATAATAGGTATAAAGATATAATACATAAGTAAACAAGTAAATTATAAACAAGAAACTGTTGAATTCGTATTATTGCACACAGGAAGTATTGATATTAAACTGGGAGCAGCTGTAAAGTCTTCCAGCAGCAGGGCAGATGGATCTGTGGTATCTCTCCCTCACACACCAGGGGTGAAGCAGCCTGTAGCTGGAGGAGCTGCCTGGTCTTGTACGAGAGTCTTACGTGGGGGTGGGACATGTTCGCCATCAGGGGTGATAGTTTAGTCATCATCCTGCTTTCTCCCGCCACCCCCACTGGGACAAGGTGGCACCCGAGGGCAGAGCTGGCCTTCTTTATGAGCCTGTTGTGTCTCTTCCTGTCAGCAGTCGAGATGCTGCTGCCCCAGCAAACCACGATAAAGAAGATGGCTGGTGCCACCACCGAGTCAGAAAAGGTCTTTACGAGTCCCTCCTGCACTCCAACAGACCTGAGTCTCCTCAGCAGATAACATCTGCAGCCATCATTAGATCGTTAATTACATTTGTGCAGCTGTCTCCTTAGGGTGACGTATTCTAAATAATTTGTTGATCTGTTGCACACATCGGAAATTCAATTGTTTATACATGAAATAGGACATTACATTTACACGAGTCGCAATCCTTTTTCAACATGTTGAAATTCAATGTCGGATCTGTTATTGTTTATTTTACTGGTGAAAAAGGAAGCGCTGATATCTGTAAATCAGTTTTGACTACTCGTAATGTAATCTCCACATGAGAATGTATTTTTATCATGTCAAAACTGATATAATTATGAGCAGATAAATTAAATTAACAATTTAAATGCCATTTCCACAATTGAAAACTAAATCACCAAGCGTCAGCCCTGCTGATTAAATGTTAAAAGGACTCAGCATACATATTAAGTATTTATTAATGTACCGTATTTGTCAAGTATTCTGACTTCTTCTATGAAGACATATTTTAACTCACCTGTCTTTTACTGTATTGTCATCTGTTAATACATGTTAATACACTCTCTAACATTATGGTGTTTTAAACCTTTCTATTTACTGTTAATATACTGCTGTTAACGGTTATGGTACATAATCTATGTTTAATTAATCTACTTATCAATTTTCGTGTTTACATTATGGTTTGCTGTGTTTATTATTATGTGTCATAATTACTGATCGAGTGATTGAAAGGATAATTAACTTATTGATTCCTCTTTTTGTTGAACAAGTAAACCTCAGTTGTTGTTTCAATTGTCTCCACATCCTCCGTACTGAAGGCTAAAAGTTTGTCGCCTGTACTGTCTTTCAATCTCTCCCCAGATGAACGATAATCAGATAGATAACTGGTCAGATCTTGACGAGCTGAAGAACGCCAAGTCTCTGGAGACGGTCTACCTTGAAAGAAACCCTCTACAGAAGGACCCACAGTACCGGCGAAAGATCATGCTGGCGCTGCCCAGCGTACGCCAGATCGACGCTACCTTCATCCGCTTCTAAACTGCAGTGTACCGTTCACCTGCCAACTTCAGTGTTCGCCCTCACCACCCTGCCTGCCCCACCTACAATACAACGTTCATTTTGAAACACACTGGCCTCACAGAATCATATAGTCACTCCGTACACGAATACACATTCCAACATTAAACTCACCCATGGCTCACTCGACATACATGTATGCATGTATGCACCCATTCACACTTTGAGCTATGCTAATGTATGGAAGCTTATTTATTTATTAAGCTCAATATGAACTGTGAAAATGATTTCCCCTAAAAGTACCCTACCTGCAACCATTTCTTCATTTCTCCTCTGCACTTATTATTCTGTTATTGTTTTGCATGTGGGATACAGTATGGAGACATCTTTCCTCCGTCATGCAGTGCCCACCAGGAAAATGATTATTTATCACACTGTTGAAGTTGCACTGCTGTCACATGTGAAGAAAGGCTGGCATTCTGACTATTTGTTGTGAGTTTATCTCTTTTGTTTGGCCGGGATGGGACTGTTCTATCGATACGCCGAGAGTAAAAGAACAGACATCAACTTTAAAGGGAAAAGTCCATAATAAAATATAATTTACATATTTTAATCTTCAGAAATCTTCTTCTCATGTGGTTCAAACTCGCTTCGAATCTGTCCCGAATGAGGTACCAATCTCTGCAGCCACAGAAACACCCAAAATTAAAGATACGGTTGAGAAATTAAAGATAAGTTGATTTAAGTGGCACCTGCTGAAATTTGTCTTCTTAGAGATAACATACAATGAAGTTTTGCATCGGGGCCCTGCATCATATGTCACCATAATGACCTGCTCACTGTACATTACCCCGCTTATTACCCCCCCCCCCCCCCAAAAAAAAAAAAAATCAACAATTTGACAAATCAAGTTTTACACAAAAAATATTTTAAAACGATTGAATCGATTTCAAGATTATTTTATTGCTTCCACTAAGAACTGCATCTTAGCAAAGGTCTGTTATTCATAACAATGGTCTACTACTTAGAAATGACCTCAGAATGCTGTAATTTGATTGACCAATCAGAATTGAGTATTCAAGAAGGGAACCCAAGATCTCGTTTCTACACCTGGGTTCCCTTCTAGACCCGAGATTTGCCGGATCCGCAAAAATCCGCCCTACTGTGTTGCGATTGGCTACTACTACTGTGCTGTGATTAGCTAAGTCTCTATGCCTCAACAATGCAACCTTGTGATGGTCAGAAAACCTTTCTAATGTTGTGAAAGGGTCTATTTTAACCAGAAACCATGAACTTTTCCCAAACCTATCCTAGTAGTTTTTGTTCCTAAATCCACCCAACCCAAGTAGTTTGGGTTCCTAAACCTACCCAATGTAAGATATTTGTTTTTAAACCTTCCCAACCCAAGTAGTTTTGGTTCCCAATCCTATCCAACCCCAGGGGTTTTTGGTGCCTAAACCTCCAATCCAAGCAGTTTTTAAACTGAAAATAATAAGTCAGCTAAGTTTAAAAAAGTGACATTGAGCGCTGCCCTGCTGAGTCCAGTGTGCATGTGCGAGGGCTTTGCAAAGCTCAGGTTCCCTTCTAGACACGATCATGTAATAAGGATGTTTTAAGTGATTATGAAACGGTCTCAATTTAATACTGTTGCCTCCGTGAGAAAATTAGCTATTTCCATTTAGTTATTCTTAATGCCTAACACTGGGCCGGGAAATCGGATGAAATAATTAATAGCATGCAGGCAGAGTTACAGCGAGTAGTACGTTAGCCAGTCAAAAAGAAGCAGAGGGAGATCTTAAGATTTTTTATTTTTTTGTGGTTATGGCAGTGGAAGCACTATTGTTTTTGTCCACAGGGGCCTCCAAAATCAACACAGTACGAGAGCTCCTTGTAGCCACTTAAAGGAAAACAACAGAAACTGATGAATCAGGTCAATAACCTGGTGCTTTTACTGATGAAGGACAAATTCTGATGTGCAGCAGCCCTCGCCTATTCCTTGGCCAAATATTTTACAGCTCATAGGCCCATTTTCCGATTAATAAGAGTGACCTCAACTCTAAAATAAAGCTCATGAGAATGTCAAATCATCTAATGTGTCCATAAAGACCCCCTCCCCCTCACCCTCCCTTTTTTTTTCTTTGTACCTTGAACACATCATTAATTACAGCCTCTGGTCCTTCTTTATAATTTTAATTTAAACTGATAACAGTAAGAACATAAGATTGTTTTTGAATTGAATTTGCTTACTTACGGGCAGGACTGGTCTCACATAAGTGTTGTTAACTAATGTAAGATAAAATTACTTCATGCTCAGACAATTTTTTAAAATGTCAGATGTGTAAAGACTACAGTGACACATTCTGCAATATTCTCATTTGGCCTTCAGTATTGCTTAAAAGCAGATATCCATATGTATCTAAGATGACCACCTTCAACAAAAGTGACCTGTTCTTATGGTCCCTTGTATATAATGCTTGAGTGCACTTGATTTATTTACTCCCTGTTGAAATTAAAAAGTGATTCAGGTTTTATATGAACATATATTTCCCACCTCAGGGCTAAAAGGTCACGTGGACACAGTACAGACGCATCAGATTTCACTGCTGTGCTTTCTGTGCAACATAAGATACAGACCATTATCTTCTAATTCCTTTCATCTGGATCTATAGTAATTGTTAAAGTGGCCTGAGTTAATATTGAATCCCTTTGTAGACGAGAAAACAACAGCTAGCAACAGCTTGATATGCTGGTTTGTATTGAAAATTTGCTCTTTTTTAAAGGAATTGAAATTCTAATTATAAACCTTTTAAATCCAGTCATTCGTGGTTAGTAATTTTGACCAAAACTCAACTGTAGGACATTTATGAGGCCATATCAGACTATCAGCAAAACTGAAGGACACTGTGCATTATTGATATGAATGTAATGTTATTTTATATTCAGCTTTAACTATTAATTACTCTACAATTGGCCAGTGGAATTAGAAGTGTCACTTTGTGTATTTGTAAATATAGTTTGGACATATCATGATGTAGAAAGTCAGTGCCATCATTACCTTCCCTTTGTAAAGTGAAATCCTTTTTTTCTTTTCATGTTTATGCCAGGCAGCACAACAGACGTATGTGAGAAACCGTAATTAAGATCTTAACTTGACCTTGATTGGTCACCGAATGAGCAATTATTCTAATTGCCAGTAGCTTGATATTGTTAGAGCTGATTCTTCAGGTTTTGGACTTGGTTGAAGCTGTTTTCAAACTGAATGTATTATGCAAATAACAATAAAATGACACTACTTAAAGAGACGTCTGTGTTGTTGTAATTTATTAGATCATGTAGATTTGTCATGACTGATTTTGAAACTGAATTGTCAAACTTATTATGTAATCTAATAGTTAAATGTTATTATTTGTGGGTATATTTATAACACTAATTTAATCACGTTTTTCCTCAGTAACTAACAGTTTACTATTTTGTAATTTAATTATATGTAACTAGTTACTCCCCAACACTGCTAGTAAGTAAGCCTTCTTTTTAGCCTAACAGTTGTTGATGATTTCTGGCCCCTACTGACCAGTAAAGAGGAGTAGAGTCAGCAGTTGGTGTAGGTTATGTGTAAGTTTTATATAGGAATGTGTACAAAATATTTTAGGCTAATCGGGTATACAAGAGCACCTCCAGACAAGCTCCAGGTCCACTAGTCATGCACACACAGCCCATCGCATGATTAGGTATTAATTCTTGAGTTATGGCAAAAAAAATGTGTCTCGTGAGCTCACAGTGACCTTTGACCACCAAGGAAGGGACAACGGACAGATGGATGACCTGAAAACACAACACCTCTGACCACCGCTGTCACTAATGTCAAGGCAATAAAAAAAAGGGTTTTGTGAATTATAGAGGTCCTTGAGCAAACATGAAGGTCCACGAAAATTAGGCTGATTGGTCCAGTTATATGCAAGACTATCTACAGACATCAGGTGCAACAGATGGTACAATCCCCTTCAGGCTTACGACTAGTGGAGATAATAGTAATTAATTAAACTTCAAAGTCATTAAAATTATCAGCACTTTTGTTGCTAATGTCTATAAGTAAAGTGTAAGTCCAGGTGGAGAAGGTGAAATTTATCTAGAAAGCAACTGAATTATAGATTTTTTCAGCTCATACTGAAAACCAATAACCAGGGATTACCTGCATCTCATGGCCAATACCATAAAATAACTGATAATAAAATTTATACAAACATTTTTTTTAAATAAGTTCAAATGTTCATATCACCTGCAGTTTATGCACACCTGAGGGAAGTGCTAAAATGTAATGTGCAAAGATGGATGATTTAACATTCTATATCTTCAAATGTTCATTTATCTTTTCTAGTAAAGTAAATTAAAAAAAACTTTACAAACATATTTTGACTTTTGTTAAATGCTTTAACATAATCTGTCAAAATTAAATATTATTATAGCCAATATTTGTTGGTTTATTCAGCTATAATTTCATTACTGGAATAATATTATCATGCATCTGCAGGAACTCACTTCATCCCACAATCACCAGATTCAATGTCACATCAAATACATCAACCTACACATAACCCATTTTCTTACTGATAGAATGCTGCATGTGAGAAAGCTGATGTAAAAAAAATTAAAGGATATTCCTTCAACTTTATTACTAAGACTAATTAGGCTACTAATATTTTTATTGAATAAAGCAAGTCATCACCAAATGCAATTTCCTCCTGTAAGTATATGGTCTAATCTGAATAAAATCTTCTATAAAATCATTGTTGAGCAAATAATGAAATTATTTAGAAACTAAAAGAACCTACAGGGGACTGCTTTAAAAAAAACACTATGAAATGCCCATATATTTAAAGGAGTTATAATCTACCGTTTGTATGTACTGAACTACACAACCCACAATGCAGCGCAATCCTTCGGTGACGCATGGGGCTCGCGCCGCGCCAGGCAGGGGAAAAGGACGGCGTAGCGCATGCGCCACATTTATGTTGTTGTTTGTGGCGGTAAGATGGCGGCGCTCGGAGACACCTCAGCTCCGGGGGTGAATGGGTTAATACAACAATTCACAGCAATAACAGGTAAAAATAGCCTTTTATATGCAGTCTGATCTACTAAGTAGGATTGGTTTAAACACCATGAAGAGCTGCGTTGTCTAAAAAAAGCACGAAATTAGTGCGCAGAGCAGAAAACGGACGTTAAGTGTTGCTGTGGCCCCTACGCTGTCAATGCTTTGCAGAGGGAAAAACCACAGCCAGTTATCTGATAAACTCACGTGAAGGACTCAGAAAAAGGAGCTTAAAACCACCAGCTTTGAATAAAATCTGTCACAGAAAACAAGATAATGTGAGATTTTCTCTGTGGCGCTCGTTAAAGACACCACCTCGCTGGTCTGGAGCAGGTTTTGTGCTGCTTTTTGCTCTGCATGTTGTGTGATAATGTGGAATGGACGTCGGCTGAGCAACATTTCCCTTCTTCATCACCAACCAGGCTCCGTGTTGTGTTACTGTCATCTTCACTCAGACTGTGAAGGTTCACAACATTCAGATGAGCTCACTGTCTGTCTCCGACTACTCTCAGATGTCCTCACTAGTTTATGTGTGCTTGGGCACGATGGACAGTGTTTCAGTTGTAAGTTATTTAACGGAGAAAAGAGAAGACTCAGTTCGGGGGCTGCTGCTGCTACACTTGGAAAGTGAAACAGACATGCGCAGTACACACGGAGAGATCACTGGCCAAACGGTGCTGCACACTTTAAAACGAGCGAAGTTAATCCTCGGATCTACTGTTTTCCGTCATGCAAAATAGTCTCATAGTTTTATGCGTTGTGGTGATTCGTGATCTTGACACATTTAGGGACAATATCGGTGGTTTTGCATGTTTTAATCAAATGCCGTTTGCTATGCTACTAAACTACCTGCTATTTCCCGAAGCACATAGCCTCTTTATCAGATTGTATGCATTTTTGCACCGTAAACTTTAAGGCAGTTGATTAGTTTTTATTCATTTCTGTACAGTGTGCAGTGCAGCCAACTAGTAAGCACTTTAATAACTGGTAAAGTTACATTGTTATTGCACTTCATAGGAACCCATAACTGGAAAGTTCACAGGACGTAATTTTGACAAAACAGTATTAATCACGATGTTCACATTGACTAGGCAGTTGACAAACTATTTAGAGAGCGGGGTATATAATGCCAATATCAAAACAAAGGGACATCTTGTATAATAGCAGTGACATGTTTTATTAATTTTTATTAATTTGCCAAATAACCATTTTGATTATGCTGTACATTTCAGAACGTGAGTGGTACAGTACTTTTAGAAGCGATGTTATACAACTTTATTATTTTCCACATAATAATATAATGTATATTTAAAGTTAAACAGTAACAATTTTAGATTAGATTTGCTCTCATTTAGGATCAGAGAACCTGCGAACATTTACAGCAGGATGCATGAGAGTTATAGTACAGTAGTGGCACTCAAGGCAAGTAATCAAACAAAAGGTTAGCAGTATGTATGCATAATAAGTAGTAAACAGGTTGCAACATGCATAAAATAGTAAAGCACTTTAAATGGATGAATTCAATATTGATAAAAAAGATGCAAACATCAAATTCTATAATGTTACTGATGTTGAAGTGAAGTATGGCACTATATGATGTGTCATTATCGCTGCAGATGTTGGCAGATAAGTGACAACAAACTGCAGCACAGAAATGCTGCACATGTAGTCATTTAGATACAGTGTCCCCTACACAGTTTGTCTGTAAGAGAGCACTGACAAGTTAATTTTTCAACCGTTAAGGGTCTTGAACCAAATTACAGAATCCTTATCAAAGATTTTTGTTTGTGTTAATAACAAATTATGGCCATTATATCATTATTTAACTGTCAAATATTTATTGACCTCAGAAATCCAGTATTAGTCAAAATGAACTGAATTGAATCCAAGGCCAGTAATCAAACAAAAATGTTCTTGTGAGAAAAAAAAACAGGATCTGTGAACATCAGATTTATTATGTTACTAATGATGTACAGCTTTCCATCATAGATGTTTTTTTTCCTCATGAATTACATGGAAAGTGTTGAGTTTTCATACACATGTGCCTGTGTCCAACATACTTGTAGGGGCCACGGAGAGTGTAGGAAAACATATGTTGGAAGCATGCAACAACAACCTGGAGATGGCAGTGACCATGTTTCTGGATGGAGGCGGAATTGCAGAGGAGCCCAGCACCAGTTCCAGTTCAGCAGCTTCAAGCAGTAGAGCTCCCCCTTCAGAGTAAGATGATATTTCTTTTCACAAACTTGTGTCAGACAAAACTAAAACAAAGGCTTTAGACTTGTTTTGCCACATTTTAGCATTTTAATGATGCTGTACACATTTTTTATTGTGCCTCCTGAATTTCTCTTCTAGTTTAGAGTTGTGAAGTGAGCTGGGAGGAAAGTTTGGGGCTGCTGTAGATTGATTTGCATCACAGAATAATACTCTATATGTTGTCTTATGTCTCAGTGAAGTGCGAGCACCCATTCCCCAGAAGCAGGACATATTAGTGGAACCAGAGCCTTTGTTTGGAGGTATTACACTGCTTCTTTTCTTATTCTTCCTCATGCACACAAATCTTAAACTAAATAACTGGCTATGGTGTTTCTGTCATCTACTGAATGTGACTGTGTTGATGTGTCTGTTAAACATGCAGTGCCAAAGCGAAGAAGACCTGCTAGATCTATATTTGATGGTTTCAGAGACTTCCAAACAGAAACAAGTGAGTAAATTCAAGCTTTCCGAACTTAAAGAATATGATTGGTAGCTCAGTGCTGTGTAATTACAACCGACAAGAAAATCTGTCACTTTTCTCTTTGTCTCAAGCTTTCTCACTGTCTTTACTTCCCATAATGAGTGTGAATGTTCTTTTTCTAGTTCGCCAGGAACAGGAGCTGCGTAACGGTGGCACGGTGGATAAGAAACTGAGCACCCTGGCAGACCTTTTCCGTCCTCCCATTGAGCTCATGCACAAAGGCAGCTTTGAGACGGTGAGGAGTCACTCAGCGGACACTTTACACCTCATGTCTTTAATCTGTTTGTCTGAACTTTCAGTGAAATTTCAGATGCTGACTGTGTAGATCACAGTTGGTAAACCAGGTGTGTCGAGTGTGCAGATTGTCATTTCTGATGAGCCATTTTTGCTCTCTGGTTGAATGTGCTTTCATAGTACTTGTGAACACTCACCATGGCATGTGATCACATGTGGATGTGGATGGTTATGATTGTTCTCCACCAAGAGACTTAGTTAGTTTTTCTTTTGGTCTTCATCCAGACTTAACAATTTAACAGTCTCGTCTTTCAGTAATGGACTAAATCCATCCTTTCTTTCTTCTATTGTTCTTCTAGGCAAAAGACTGTGGTCAACTGGAGAACAAGTGGCTAATGATCAACATTCAAAACGTTCAAGACTTTGCCTGCCAGTGTCTGAACAGGGATGTTTGGAGTAATGACGCAGTGAAGACCATCATCAGAGAACACTTCATATTCTGGCAGGTATGCTGATTCAGATCCCACAGTCATACATGGTCTGTGTAGCTTTCACGTCCCTGCAAACTTTGTGTTGAGGTATTTGCATGGGCCCAGCTGCTTAACTGATTTGGTGGTCAAGAGAAATTTAGTCAGTGATAGAGATGTCAATGGTCAACCCCAAAGAATATTTTTGACCGGTTGTGTGCGTTGATCTGTTGATTAATTTGCATACACACACTTGCTGTGTCTCAATACAGATACTTCTGTTAGTACTCTGTCTTGTAGTACAGTTTGCATACTATGAACTCATTTGTGCAGTGCGCAAATTTTGACAGGGTAGTGCTGTCTCAAAGCGAGGGTGGCTGTTGTGCCTTTGCTGGAAATGCTGATCACAGCTTCTTCTTCTTTGTGGGTGAATTGAAGCCGGACAGAGCTTTACTGCCGCCCGCCAAAACATCTACCGGCTCGTTTATTCATTTATGTCTCATTTCACTTCATTCAGCGTTAACATCCTTTAAATTCCATTTGCTTTTGCTTGCCTTCTGCTTCTTGGGAGGTTAAAAATACAGCATAATGGCTGCTGCTTCCCCAGCTGTCTGGGCCGCCGTGTTCACAAGTTTGGTAGCCCCACCTCTTC
>JAJHUR010136834.1:0-23055 GCA_027495735.1 Lutjanus campechanus
CCTCCATCGATGGACTGACAGATACCGATGTGTTCTTGGGGCCGTCTGAAAGAAAACTGGAGCTGTTAACTGTCAGATTCATTAAATTCTCATTTTGAAAAGTATTATAGTTTCACAATCCTGTGTTCAATACTTACATTCAACATCAATACTTATGATTTCTGAAGTTGCTCCTTTGTCTGTTTTTAGAGCACAAGTGTAGTTTCCAGAGTTTGTGAAGGACACGTTGCTTAAATGAAGCACAGGTCCTTCATTTAAAGGTTCTCCATTCTTAAACCAGGTGAGAACAAATGGAAGGTCTCTGTCATCACAGCCTTTAATGCAGGTCAGATTCACAGAGTCGCCTTCCTTCGTTGTTCTGTTTCCATTAGATTTTGTCACGGAAACCTTCAAATCTAAAAGAGCAAAGTTCTGCTTCTGTTTCAAACTTTACAGACTGAAATGCAGTGAAGAGTCACAGTTAGTTTGTGAAAAAGAAAAAGAAAACTTACCAACAACCTTTAATGTTGAGCCACCTTTACCAGTCCAATTGTCTTTGTCAGTTAAGAATCTGAAGGCGTATTCTTCTGCGTCATTATGCTCCACTTGGTGTATTTTGAAAGAACAGTTGTGTTGTTTATCACCAATATACTCAAATCTTGAGGAAGTACTAATGTTCTCACTGTCAAATATGAAAGGACCGTCATAAATATGATACTTCACATGACCCCACATAACTCTTTTCACACTGTGGTTGTCAGGATAGAAATATGAACAATGAATGGTAACAGATGAGCCTTTCACTGCACAGATATGTTCTCGTTGATATTCCACTTTCCACCCACTGCAGACAGCACCTGAAACAAATGGATTCATGTATATATTATTTTTTCATTTTAATGTTATCTTAAATGAAATATAAATGTTGTACTTACCAGACAGAGACAGAAGCATCAGTGTCCACATCGGGTTTCTGTGTTCAACACACATGTTGATCCTCTTTCCTGGTGATCACAAAGCTCCTGTTTGATCTTAAAGTTACAGCGCTTTTTTTGTATCTTAAAAAGATGGAGTTAGTGGGTCCTCACCCTTCTTCCTCTACTAAGTGAAGCTTTCTGTAACGTTAAGTAATATTTGTATTGTTCTCACCTGCTGAAATTAGGTCACGCACACCACAGACTTAATGCACGGCTTAAATTTGAATGTGAGCGGTACACATGTGAAACCAGGCCCTGCAAGCAAATATTTCACATGCTAATGATGTTGCTTTCTTGTGGGCAAACCACAGTCAGAGGCTCTGTGATAGTTTTTTTCCACACAATTTGACAATGATGACCAAGTGTTACTCTACTGTGTGGAGTAATGACTACACTCAGTAGTTTCAGCATTGTTTAGCCTACTTACATTTAATTTGTTTTACATATTTACTCTTGGTAACTTGGTGCTTAAATACAAAGTTGTAAAATCTGCATGCAATATATGAACTATTGTTGGATGTGTTTATTTTATATGCCGTAGGCCTACCAGTACATAACATCAACTACTGAATCTAACTGTACACATCATTGTCAGCTCTGAGGTCTTCAGGAGTATTACTGCATATTTGAAAAATTACATAAAGCCTTCTGTGGCTCGAGAGGGAGCTGAGCGAAATCTGCTATCTTGTCTTGAGTCAGCGTCAGTTGCGTCTGAAGACTGCAAGTTTGAAAATGATAAAGATCTGAGGGTGTGGAGTTAGAAAAAAGTGAGCTTACCAGACCTCCATAGCTCACTCCTCATCACTACTTAAGGCTAACACCTTGATGCTTCATTAACCACTATTAGCTTAACACACCTGAATCTCTGATCAAACTGTCTGTGTGAGTTGCATCATGGGTAATGTAGGCACCAGGTTTTGAGAGGGAAGATGTGAGGGGAAAAAAAGAGGACATTGCTAGTTCTACTAAAAGTTACGAGTGCAATGCTAAATTAGGGCAATTCTCTTTTTTATTATTATATAATATATAATTATAAAGCAGATTACAAAAAACAAGTGATGTTACCTGATTCTCCTGGTACATTTTGTTGCAGAACATTTAAAGGACCAGTGTGTAGGATTTAGTGGCATAGCAGATTGCAAACAACTCTCTTCACCCTCCCCTTCTAACTGTGCAAGAGAACATACGGTGCCTGCAAGACTCACAAAAAAAGCAAAAGGCCACTAGAGTCAGTATTTGGTTTGTCTGTTTTATGCTACTGTAGAAACATGGCAGCACAACACAGCAACCTCTGTAGACGAAGACCTACGCCCTCTGTAGATAGAAACGTCTCATTCTAAGGTAACAAAAACATGCTTCTTTTTTTCCAGGTGGTAATTATGGATATTATATTTAACTTCTGCCATATTCTGCTAATAAATCCCCCTACACTCTTGGCTCAGAATCTAAAAACTACAGAAAGAAATCAACTTTCACAGTGCCAAAAACCACAAAACAGGATGTACGACATGTAAAAGCCCTGACCTCCAGAGAGGCCAGTGGGCACCTGTAGATTCATACAACTGACGAAGAGGCATGATGAAAGAAAGACAAAAACATGCATTAAAAATACAAATCTTAAATTTATTTTTCTGTGATGAAATCTTGAGATATGTTGTACTGAATCAGGCATAAGGAGATAAAATGGCACACTGGAGAAGTTTTATGTCCTTTCATACACCCACAGCTGACAGAGTCATTGCAACAGTGGAAGAACGATAAACAAAACATTCATTCCCTGACCAACATGTTAAACTAAATTTCCCCTTGGATTGTGTTTTCATGCCAGGATGTGCATCACCTTTGTGACTCACTGTGGTGTCTTTTCTTCTGAGTTACAATTATACATTTTAAGGGGAAGATGTGTGTGCATATGTGTTGTTTTCACTTCTGCATGTTTTCTTGTTGTCTGGATTATAATATTTATCTTTATTACAAGTACATCTTAAAGATTTTACATCACATCACATTACATTACATCAGTCTGTACACGACATTACTGGAAACCACCACATGTTTGTTGTCAAATCGGGTAGGTTCAATATATGAAGGGTTCAAGGGTTGGCTCCTGAAAAAGAGATCAAAAGTGTTTGCACTTAAGCACATAATTGTTCATTAGATGTGTAAGTGCTTGCTGAGCATTACCTGCCCACTGTGCTGTAAATCACGTCTTCATCATCTTGGGAGACCATCTGCTGCTCCCTGCAGGTGATACAGTCAGTCAGAACATGTGCCTCCAACGGTTGAGAGCAGCCATACCTCACGTTCCTGTCTCGAGAACAACCACACCCCGAATTGAGAGAGAACAAGCGCTGTAAAAGCGGCCAGTCAGTATGTGTATCTGTGGCAAACTCGTCATCGCAGGTTAGTTAAAAGTGGAGTCTGAGCTGTATATTGGAAGTTCATTGTTGAGTCTCATTCTCAGAACGTCAAAAATAGACGGAAAGGAAATACAGGCAGAGCAGATACAGCCACCACCTTTCTAATGGGTCATGAGGGATTATGCTTACATGAGTTTATATACTGTTTTTTGTTGTTGTTTTGGAAAATGTTACAGATTAGGCCTTTATTATGTTCCTGAATAAATGACATGTTTGCCAGTTGTGCATGTAAATCAAAGTGAATCAGAGAAGAGTCTCAGTGATGATGGAATTAAAGTGTTTACAGCAAAGAATACAGTCCCACCATAAAACGTCTGTTTTTACAGCAAAATAAAGTGTCTTGATGATATAAAAAGTTTCAGATGTCTGAAATAAATTATCTGAAGATTAAATAATAGTTGTATATGTCAGGTCCATCCACTTTGATGGAGGCAGACTGAAAGAACCCCTATTTCTTTGATTTTTTGTTCTGTGTAACAACACTAAACATTGATCAGCAAAGATACAGCATAACTCCTGATCTGACTGTCCATGGGATTTGAGCTCCTAATAGCTAAAAAGCGATATAGTTCTCTTATTTTATGCATTTAAACTGACAAAGTCCTCAGAATTTCTACTGATTGACAGTCAAATTGGAGTGGTTGTTTTCACCCAAATGACGCAGCAGCAAATGCATGGATGGGCTGCTTTAATATATGCAAAAAAAAAAATCTGACAAAAATGAAGAACAAATGTAAAAACATCTCACATGTTTGACTTTCTTTTCATGTTGAAGTCGATAGTTGCATAGACGAGTTCTGTTGTTCCTCCCTTTTGCGATTGGTTATTGTCACAATTGAGCCAGTTGACGTAGTCTGTGTTCTGCACACAATCGTAAAGTAATGACACAAGATTAATTAATGTAGAACAGTGTCCTCCTCCAACCTTTACATTTCTGTTATAAACTTCTGCGTCACTGTTCAAACCACATAACAAAAACAGCCTCTGTGGTCTCTTATCTGACGCCGATCATGTATCTGTTATTGAGCAGAATCTTAGGATGTGGGTTTGACCCGCCTTTCACCTCCTTAACTCAGCTGCAGACAACCTCTGTGCAACTGACAGCCCGAGTACTGTAGGTATGCAACAAAAAAAGTTATACTACTCCAGAACACAGAGAAGTGATGAGCAAAAGTTACAGAAATTTTTAAAACACCTGTATGTCCTCCTCACAGTCCAACTCTGGTGTCCACTTCCTCTTTCTGCTCAGTCTGAAACAGATAAACAGAATTATTGCTATTAGATGTTATCATGATATACATCAGCACGCCCCTCTGCAGTGGTGGAAACTAAGTAAATGTCCTCTAGTAGCGTATTTACATGCACAGTTTGTAATTTCTGCCATTATGGCTCTCTCAATTAAAAAAGTAATGTGATGATGTTGTTGTTGTTGAGTTGGAAAGTAGCGTAGGAGTTGTTGTTTTCATTGTTAAAGAACCACCATTTCCAGTGCTTATCATGTTTATTGATCAGATAATGTATTTGAGATCTACTCATGTTCCGTTCATTCTGTGTTTCCCCAAAGGTTATGTGATGTGTTGGGGCCCTTTTGTCACATTTCAGTTCCACAAAAGAGAAATTTCCCCACTAATCTCTATATTTATTTTTTAATTATTTGAAGTTGTTGGCCTGGAGAGTTGAAACTCAAAAAAGCAAAGTCCAAAAACTGAAATCAGATTAGTTTTTTCTTCTTTCCTCTCCCATTAATCAGTTTAAAACCATTCAAATGTATCTCTTGACTCCTAGGTTGGGACCTATTGGACTGTGCTATTTAACTATAAAGTAAAATGCTACTTATGAATTGCTGCGTCAGTATAAATGTGAACTTTTACTTTTAAAACTTTCAGCACATTTTTCTGATAATATTTACACACTTTTACCTAAAGGGACAGTTCACCCACAAATCAAAAAATATATACAGTATTTTCCTCTTACCTATAGTATAGTGCTATTTATCCATCTACATTGTTTTGGTGTGAGTTGCTGAGTTTTGGAGATATCAGCCGTAGAGACATCTGATTTCTCTCCAATATAATGGAACAACATGGCATTTGGCTTAAAAATTCAGCACTGCTGTTTCTTTTGAGAAATCCTGATCCGGTTACTTAAGACAATCCACAGACCTCATTATGAGAAGTTTCATGTAGGGATCATTTTCTTTCAAGTAGAAAGAAAATAGTAAAAAAGTAGAAAAAGTAGTTCTTCAATTAACATTATGTTAAATTCTGGGGTGAACTGTCCCCATAAGTTGGACTTTGAATGCCTTATACTTGTAATGGTGTATTTACAGTTTGGTATTATCATTTTTACCTTAGTAAAAGATCTTGAATTACTGATTGCAAGAAACTTATTTGTCTCTCAGGTGTATTTTAATGCTGAAACATCGGGCCAAGTTTATAATATTTTCTATTCACAGTGTCTTTAGCAGAACTTACTGTCATGACTTGAGTTCACCTGAAAGCAACAGGTGATACTCATTACTTAATTTATTAATCATGTCTATGTTCACGTGTATGTGTTTCTATTAAGTATGCACATGTACTTCCCCACTGTTCACTGACAAAGATTTTAAAAAACTATGACTCCACACAGGCATCACCCCCTCAGGAGTATCTAAAGGTTTAACTATTCTTTGCATATATGCTCAGCCAATCAGGACGCTCCTATTCAAATATAAAAGAGCAGCAGCTTCCCTTTTTTCTTATCTGTTTCTTTGACAGCAGCAGATGATATGAGCCCTTTTCAGACAAGGAATATATCACAGTACCGTTACATTAACAAGTCTGAAAGGGGCTGTAGATACAGCTTACCTCCTGATGGCAAAAACAGTGGTCGCAGTCAGAAGCACAGCAAGAGTAGAAATGATAAGTGCGTCTCTGGTAAATGTTGCCCAATATGCTGTGAAACAAAGGCGGTGTGTTAGCTCTGTGGGAGCGACTCAATTGAACATGTGACACAACATCATTTACAAAAGTGAATAAATCAGTGAACGCAGATATTCTTTTTGGGCTTCTGTTTTATAGAACTTTAGCCTACTTACGTTTAATCTTTAAGGTCACAACAGAAGAGTTTTGACTTCCATGTTTGTTGGTGGCTCTGCATAAATACTGGCCTCCTTCACCAGAGATGAACACAGGCTCATGTCCAACATCCATAACATAAGTATCATTTTTTTTAAACCAGGTATAATTCTCCACTGGGGGGTTTGCACGGCTGCTGCAGATCAGGGTGATGTTGCTGCCGGCGTCCATCTCCATCGATGGACTGACAGATACAGATGTGTTCTTGGGGCCGTCTGAAAGAAAACAGGAGCTGTTAACTGTCAGAGAAATCATGCAAAGTGATGAACTTGTGTCCTGTACTCACATTCAACATCGATATTTATGACTCCTGAAGTTGTTCCGGTGTGTGTTTTCAGAGAACAGGTGTAGTTTCCGGAGTCTGTGAAGGACACGTTGCTAAAATAAAGCACAGGTCCTTCATTTATGGGTTCTCCGTTGTTAAACCAGGTGAGAACAGATGAAAGGTTTCTGCCATCACAGCCGTTTAAGCAGGTCAGATTCACAGAGTCGCCTTCCTTAATTGTTTTGTTGCCACTGGGTTTAGTCACAGAAATGGTCAAATCTAGAATAGAAGAGTACTGCTTAAGTCACAACATGCAAGTTATAGTTGATGTTATAGATATAAATAAAGAAAAGAAAAGTAAAGACTTACCAACAACCTTCAACGTTGGGCTGACATTTCTAGGCTGTCTGCCTTTTTTGTTGTTTGTATTAAATCTGACAGGGTATTTTCCTGAATCATTATGCTCCACTTGGTGTATTTTCAAAGAACAGTTGTGGCGTTTGTCACCAATGTATTGAAATCTCGTTGGGACTTTTCTTGAATTGCTGGTAGAAATTAAACGACCCTTTGAATGTTGGGACTTTACATGACCCCACATGACTCGGTTCACTCTCTGGTTGGCAGGATGGTAAAAAGAACAAAGAATGACAACAGACGAGCCTTTCACCGCACAGATATGTTCCTGTTGATATTCTACTTTCCACACACTGCCACACATCACACCTGAAAAAGATGGATCCATTCATATCATATTAAGATTGTATTATTTTAATAAATCATTAAATGACATGTCAGTCTTGTACTTACCAGCCAGAAACAGCGGCATCAGCGTCCATGTCAAGTTTCTATGTTCAATGAACATGTTTCTTGTTTCACTCAAATCAAATCAACAAAGTTGGAATCAGTTCTAAAATACTGTTGTTGATGGTTTTCTTCAAAATGCACGGTGAGTAAGTGTTTTCTCATTTTTATCTGTGTCTTGATCTACAAGCTGCATGTGCAGCTTCCTGTGATAAAACAAATAGGTTTTGGGTCTCCATAACAAAGTTTTTCAGCCCCTGAAAACAGGTCACACGTACCACAGACTCAGTGCACCACTTTGGCTTTTTGTTTGAATGTAACGCGTAGGAACCCAGCGTCTGTACAGAGAAAACCTGTGTCCTGTGCAGCCTGATGCCACTTTGTTGTGGTTAAAGTCACAGTCATATCAGATCTGACAACATGAGACAATGTACAGACCACGTGTTTGAGCGGTTTTTATGTTTGTTTCATTTCACTTCATTTTACCATTTGCACTTTTGGCAGTTGACAGTGAAAAAAAAAACCAGTTCATTGTTTAAACAATAAGACAAAATAAAATACTGAGAATTTGGTTCATAAAGTTTAATTCTAAATAAGTTTAAGCCGTGAATGTGAAATGTTTTTCACCGCAATAAACAGTGATATAAACAGAATAAAGCTGATGCAATAATTGTAGAAAATTATTTAAAGGACCACGATTTATTGGGATCTAGTACTGAGCTTGCAGCTTGCAAACATGTCGCCTCACCCTCCCCTTCCGAGCATATCGAAGAATGGTTGCTGCAAAACTTGAGAAAAATGAGAAAAGCTTGTATTCAGAGCCAGTTTTCAGTTTACCCATTCTGGGCAACTGTAGCAACATGGCAGAGCAACGTGGGGGGACTCCACGGAAGAGGACCTGCTCCCTCTTTAGATGCAAAGGGCTCATTATAAAGTAACAAAAACGCAATGATTCCTATTTCCAGGTGATTATACACTAATGAATACATACTTCCATTATTCCATTTCTGCCATATTCTGCCAATAATTCCCTGTAAATCTAAGGGGTGTAAACCTTAAACCTTTTTGTTAAAAGAAAAATACAGTAGGCCTATATCTCAGCATACCATTCATTTGGGTGAAGAAAACTAGATAAAATTTGTGCTTTTAAAATTTAGATTATTATTTGAGATATGAACTAAAAACAGCACCATGAAGACCTGAACATAAGCTATATTCACAGAGCCATCACCTTCTGCTAAACACCCTCATCCTGCATTAGAAAAGCATGCAGTCAAAACTAATACAAGGGGTTTTGAACTGGTTATGAAATTGCCTTAATTTAACACGGATGCTTCAGACCTATAAGCAAACAAGAGCATCTGCAAGACTGGCTTTTTCTATATAATTGTTCTTAATGCCTTCTGTAAAATTAGGTGAAACAAACCTGTCTTTACTTTTCACAGGCAAAGTCACAGTGAGTATGTTAGCCAGTTAAAATTCATTCATTCAATCCAATGGTTGCTTCAAAACTATAATATTATTCCATAATATTATGGCTTTGAAACAACCAAAGAGCTCTTCTATTAGGTCTTAGAAAAGAAGAAAACACTAAATGCGTGTGTAAAAAAAAAAAAAAAAGCCAATTAAGCATATAACAAACAAACAAACAAACAAACAAAACCTTCATAAAAATGTATGCAAATCTTTACACAGACTTCCTGTAATTACTGTGTTCACTACTTGGACTAACTGTTCAGTTGATCATTTGTTCTGTGCTGTTACTGTGATGCATTTAATATAATATAATATAAAAGACTCCCTTAAAGAAAAAAAAAAAGGTTTGGAACCACTGATTTAAATGACTGAATAAAGTATATGTTTGTCCACACTCCATGTCTACATACAGTATTTTATGTCTCTATTATGTCACTGGCCTCTCAACAGCACTGCAACATGCATCATATATGCTATTTATTTTTTTCTATAATCACCTCTGTTCCATACAAAGTTTGCGACTAATTTAATATGTTTGACTAATTTTTCTTCAAATCTCTATTAAATCTTAAAGGGACGGTTCACCCCAAAATCAAAAATTCATATTTTTACTCAAAGTGCCACAAGCCAGTAGAAAGAAAGTGTTTGCGTTAGATTTTACTGCAGAAAGAAAGCAGTTCGTACATGAAACTTCTTACAAGGTAAAAGAACGAAAGAAACATTGCTGTTGGGGTTTCGAAATGTATTTCTGGGACTACAAACTGAGTGCTATCTAATTCCATTATATTCAAAAGGAGGCAGACATCTCCACAACCTCAAATATTATAAGAATGTGTATTTTTGATTTTGGGGTGAAATATCACTTTAAAGGCTCGAAATTATTTTATTTAATTCTGTAAATAAAATTATCTTATTCTGCTTTAATTAAGTTTAAGGCGGTCAATGCATGAAGAGTTATCAGACCTTCACTGGAATATTTCACAGGTGCTTTTAGAAAAATAAGGTTTTCTGGCAGAGTTTGATGTTTTTCAACATGTCATCTCAAACGTTTAAGGTGACCACGTATTTTTTTTTTTTAAAAAAAAGTTGCCCAGGAAGAGTGGATTTCTCTGAGGTGTGTCTGAGTCAGAGTGTGTGAATAACCCACTCCGGGGCACTTTTCGTTGACGAAATCGTGAGGATGAATCACGGGGTCTCTTGTATTATAAGCAGACTCTGAAAACGAGGCTACAAGCAGCGAGTGAGAAGGACCAGTCACATCAGTGCTCGACATGGAGATGCTCGCCAAACTCGTGTTCACCATCGTGATCATCTCCGTGCTGGTCGCCTGCAGTCCAACAGAAGCATGGTACAAGCAGGTGGCCGGTCCCAGCTACTACTCGGTCGGCAGGGCGTCCGGCTTGCTGTCTGGTATCCGGAGGTCGCCGTACGTCAGGAGAGCCGAGCTGGAACCGGAGCCGTCAGAGAGCGGAGAGTCTGTTGCGACCAACAGCGTTTTTTCTGATCT
Organism: Lutjanus campechanus; assembly: GCA_027495735.1. NCBI lineage: Eukaryota > Metazoa > Chordata > Actinopteri > Lutjaniformes > Lutjanidae > Lutjanus > Lutjanus campechanus. The sequence continues at coordinate 10,545 of JAJHUR010136834.1, forward strand.
CACTCCGCAAAACTTCCTCCTGAAGACGATGGTCAGTCACAGATTTTATCAAGGCACTTTGGGTTAGATGGGATCGCCATTACGCATTACGCATGAGCGCACGAGTGTAAACCTATCATCCACTTTTAATCTCTTTTGTTTAACCTGAAAGTCAAATTTTCATTAGAACGATAAAATATCAGCCATTTCATTTCTTAGGAAACAATTCTGTAATCACTTCAAGAAAACTTAAGGCAATTTGTTTCACTATTGTATTCGATGTGAGCTTAGAACGAGCCCCTACCATAGTTTGTTGTGCTGTTAACGTATGGCTTCATTTTTACAGTACAAAAAACCTCATGTATAGCATTGTAGGACCAATATATATTTTAAAAATGTATACATTAATTAGGGCTGCAACTGATGACTGTCAATTAATATGTTTATTATTATTAGTAGTAGTAGTAGTAGTAGTAGTAGTAGTAGTAGTAGTAGTATGTCAGAAAATTGTGGGGGAAAAATAAGTGTTTCCCCAAGTTTTGTTCACAATCCAAAGATATTCAGTTTACCGTCAGAGAGGACTAAAGAAACCAGAGAGATCTCTCTCTCTCGTGGATTGAAGGTCACTTCAGACAGAAAGGAGCTGTCCAGTGAGCACCACTGAAACTACAAGAAACTATAAACAAATAATGGTAATAAAGGTTTTGGGATGCTTATTTTTACTGGGGTTTATTTTGTTATTTTTACTCTATTTTTTTTTTTTTTTTTTTTTTTACCTTTACTGTAGTGCAGAAGAAAGAGAAGTATTCAAATCTTTTACTAATCTGTTTAATTACAACAGAATGGCCCCTGCCAAATTATATTACGTATTATATTCATGTTAACTGATGCATACGAAGCCTTTTAATGTAGCTGTTGGAGGTTGAGATAATTCATAATTTTTAAAGGCATAATATACAACGTTTTTCTGAAAAAAAAAATCCTCTGTCTGTATTTCTCCCATTGCTGTACTCAGAACACTTAGCCAACCCAAAACGTCGGTAACTGATGTCTTGAAAATGAGACGATAATATTTCTGGTGCGTTCATGAACAGCTTGGACGAAGTCCACTGAATCTACCTTTGGGTTTAATCTGTAATAATGCATCCCATTTTATAAATTCACTTCATGTTTTGTAAAATCTTTATCTGCAGAGTTATTGGTTAAGTACAACAGTCACAAATGTCAAGTACAAAGTGCAGTGTTTCCCTTTGAAATGTAGTGGAGTAAAGTGGCATACCATGAACAATGACAAATTATTTAGATGAGGTCCATGTATCCATTAGTGTTATTTTCTGCAGGGATATTTGTTGTAATATCAGTAACATCACATTGTTTGTCTGATTCAAATGAGAAGTTAAAGGTCAAGTCTTTTGTTTAAGCACCTTCTAATGTAACAGCATCATGTCTCTGTTTCTCTCCAAACAGCCTGTTTGTATCAAAGACATTACACCAAACCTGCAGAGCTGCGAACTCTTCCAGGAACTCAAAGGCTCATTTAAGTGTAAAGCGGACGTCTTCCTGTCTTTGGACTCCTCAGATTGTGCAGGAGACTGACCAGTAAAGCAGACAGCTGGGATGGATGATGAAGTCTACTTCTTGAAGGAGTTTCAGTTAAAAGAACTGTACAACTGGTGTTACACTAGATGGAAGATATGCTACTCTTCATTTAACATTTCACCAATTTATTTATTGATTTTATGATGAACTTGTCTTCAGACTTTATGCTGTAAAAGTATTAATGTACATATTTAATCTGAGTTTTCATTAATAAATGAATCATATTGCAACCACTTGTTGAAATTACTGAAAGAAAATCAAGGATTTCCTTCTCATTCATACTGAAGATAACTAAATCGCTTTCTAAATCAGTGCTGCATTTTATGCATAAACACGTAACTTACACAATCATTTTGGTGATTAATTCAGTTGTGGCTGATTTAGTAGCATTAAATGTGTCAATACAAAATTAGACCACAAAAAAAGAGTGCATTCTTCCAATTTATACTTAACACGCATGTATTAAAACAGCTCACTGATAAAAGGATAATGTGCATGTTGAAGATAGTGACATTTTACTCTAACTGGAGAAAAAAACCTGCATGAGACTGTTCTTTCAAGTGGAAGACCGCAGCATTAAAATGATTAGGCATGCTTACGAATAAATATTTTATTTAAAATGTTTTAAAACATTTGGGGGAAGTGGGGGAAAGTGCAACTTAAATAACCTCATTATCTTAACATTAGCTGTTTAAATAAAAAAAGTAAAATTTTCCCACATGAAAACAGTGATAAAACTAATATTCCAGGGCTGAATGCCTGAAAACAGGCTGAAGAGTCTGCAAGAGATGTTTACAGCAGCGGGACAGCTGCTAGGTTCTCCTTGATGATCTGATCTATGACCATGTGGAAGACCACCTGCATGTTGGAGGTGTCTGTGGCGGTGGTGAAGTGGTGGTACACGGGCTTGTCAGGTCTGCTGTTACACAATGAGAACATTGCAGTGATGTGGTGTGCTGCAGCATCCACGTCACCATCTGCTCCTGGACAGGGATGAAGGAAGAAAAATGTTTGATTCATTAAACATTCATAAAACAAGACACTGTACTAAAGTTTTCCTTCTCAATCCTTGAATAAACAAATAAAACATGACAGAGTGCTTCTCAGGTGCAGTGAATCACTCTGAAATATGTATGACCATGAACTGGCCAGAATGAATTATATACACATGAACATAAGACTGTATGTGAATTCTGTGACAATCTTTGGCCAGAAGGAATTCTGATTACCCAGTGGATACAGATGATGCAGCAAAAATAGAAGAGACAGATGTGTAAACAATACCTTGAGGAATTAAGGATTGTAAAAACTACGTCAGCAGTTTGGAGGAGTTGCAAATAGAAGATCGCCAGGACCAGTACATTGATATTGTATGTTGTGTATACTATCTGCAGAGATCCTGCCCACTGACTGGATTTTCTTATTTTGCTGTGTACAGGACATTACAGGGCCTTGTGGTTTAGAGAAAACTCTGAATTTTTAAAACCCGAGACAAGGGAAACTGTGGGTTTCCTGTTTCAGAAAGGGAGATAAATTAAACTCTGGGTCAGCTGCCCTGGTAACTGCGTGTGCAGCTAACCAGCTTGCTGGCACAAACCTGAGTTCCTCTCTGACTCCTCCCCTCGTGTAGGAGCTGGCACACTGTTTCACTTCCTCATTCATACAGTTCTCTTAATGTGCAGCTGCACAGATCAGAATGCATTAATTTGCTGAAATTTCTGTTTCTTAGAATCATGAAATGCTGGTCGGACTTTAGTTTGTGACCCTAGGACCTTAATACTGACGCTTTTATGATTAATCTGTCATCAGTGCAAGGACAGAGAGAGTAATCTGTGACATTGTGGATTCATAATCAATAAAATCTATGCTGTCCTTTATAACACTGTGACTCTGTGGACTAATCTGTATAAGACACTGATCAATCATCTGTCATACTGTGATTAGCCACACTGATGGAAGATTCCTATCATTGTTATCATATCATGCAGGTGATGATGTGAACATTTCTGAGTGGTAATGATTGTGCTGCAGCAAAAAAAACACTTAATATTCTAAAACTTACTGTGGTTTCAAGGTGAGTTTTTGAATATAGGCTGCATACAGTTTTAATGTGTTTTGACAAAATTTCATGTTGAAATATTTATACACATTGAAATATAGAATGCTGTTGAGCTAGATTTTAAATAAAACATAAATACGTCTAAAAATGTACAGTCAGTTTGAATGTCGACACCTGCAGAATCATTATTATTGTGTTGGACTTATTTTACAATCGGATTCCAATGTACCTTCATAACTAGAAAGGTAAAATCTCAAGTGTCTTCCAGAGTGGAGGATCTTCTCCCGGAAAAGGTCGGTTTTGTTCATAAACAGAATCTGTAGGAGAGGGAGACATAAACAGAATTATCAGTTCTAAAACAAACAAACAAGCAAAAACATCAAATCAAACAATGACAATATTTAAATAACTCCCCTGTTGATGCATTTCTCACCTGACACCTCAGACTTTGTAGAAACACAAATTATGTAAAGACCTTAGATGGTATTTTTTTAAATCATCTTTTGTCTTGTAACATCAACAGCATTGTGACTTTGTGTGTCTTGAGTTAATCAAGTGCAGATATGAATGCTACTGGCCAACAACATGAGTCATTCCTGCTCATGTAAATAACTCAACAAATTCACAATATGAAAGAAATCAAACAAACTAATTACACAGTGTTAAACAGTGCTCACAGCCAACTTACTAAAACAGAAATCACCTGCCCTACATCTCAATTACTCGTTGTATACTAATTATGCATGTCAGGCGCAATCACAGCCAGTTTGTTTTCTATCTGCTCAGCATGAATGATTATCAAAAAAGCCTTTCAGTGCTTCAGTCACCTTCACACATTTAGATGAGACATAGCCGACAGCCTGTGCATAACACACAGGCAGTCGGGCTACAAAGTGATGTAGCAATGTATAGAGATAAAACCTTAATACTACTATATACTGGATAGTTTTTAGGGTTGTAGTGTTTAGTGACAAACTACTTTAATCTGCTCGCCTTGCTTTTCTGTTCAGTTCTCTTCTCCACACAAACACCTCTGCTCTCTGCACACCCACCGCCTGGCCCCGCCCCTCTGTTTCTCTCCCCGTTCCTGTATGTGCCTGCTCTATTGACTTTCTTCATCAGCACGAGTCGCCCAAAAGATACAAATCACGGTTTGGATTTTTTTTCACCAGCAATTCAGTTTTTCACAGCAGCAGGAGAGCAGAGTGTGGACGAGGCTAGTCGTTAATGACGGAGTTAAACAGGTGACTCTTTTTTTCTGTGTTTTTCTGCAGAATATGTGCCTAAACTGTCAGAGCCTTCGCACACAGCAGAGCGAACAGGTAAGGAAGGGAGGGGTACAGTGGCAGATAGCCCACTGGTTAATCATAGATGACATTGCTTTCTAGGACGTAAACATAAAAACTGCCAAATGGGTCAGAAAATATACTTGGGCACCCGCCCGAATTAAGTCTTCACCTTTAAGCATAGCACAGACAAAAGTGTTAATGGAAAAGCCCCATAAAAGAAGTGCAAATAAACTTACCAGTGAGGTACTCCTAAAGACTGTGTTGGTGCAGACTGATCTAAACAGTTCAAGACTTTCCTGCAGCCGATTCTAATAAGGGAAAATATGGAAAAGAAAAATAGAGAAAGGCTGGGAAAATAGAGTAGTTTGCAGCAAATTCAGTAAAGCACATCCAAGTGAGAAAACAAATGGCATTAGATTTGATTCTATTATGCATTTCTCCTAACATACCTCTGAGGGATCCTCTATCAGTGTCATGTCATAGCTGCTGAGGGCCACGACAAACAACACGGCTTGAATGCAATCAAAGCAGCGGAGCCACTTCCTCCTCTCACTACGTTGGCCCCCGACATCATACAATCTAAGAATATGCAAAAAAATAAAAGTCACAAAATTTAAAAAATTCATTGTGCATGATCTTAAATCACTCATTGATCAAAGAGACATAATGTTCTACTTGAGAGCTTGTGTACCAAACACTCCATGAATTTGTTGTAGAAATGTAACCATTTAAGTGGTTTTAGTAAAAATGTTCAAATATATTCCCTCATAAATAGCTTTATTGATGCCACTAGTCTGAGGAAAAGTTTCACTCCAACAGTTAAGTCATTTTTGTCAAATAAACTATGTTTGTCTTTGTAGGCAATATGCCGCTAACCTTCATATTAGAAAATAGACTGAAACATCCAAAGCCTTTTCCAATATTTCCTTTCAAAACATGATGTAGCACTAAGTGAAGCCGAGCGGTCTTGGTGACACAGGTAATGAGTTTCCATTTGGGCCAGACAGTCTCCAGGTGCATGATTGCAGTACTCATGCCAGAGGCAATGAAGCGTTTATCCCCTGGGTCAAGAGTCAGTTTTAACAAGCTGTGCGACAATAAGCATTAACTGTGGCATTTGACAGCAGTAGCTACTGTGCTGCACAAAAGAAAATCATCACCCATGACCACAAGACAGCTTTTATGGTGTTTCAGATTTCGTGAGAGGGTAATACCAAACCTGTCAACTGATACAACTCGCAAGACCTGAGAAAATGATGTTTTTAGTGGAATCACCCCAAGAGAAAAGAGACTGACTCACTCTCAGGAAGTTTTAGCCATGCTTATCAGAACTGTAGTGCAAGTTTTCAAGAAAATATTACAATCTTAAACCCATAATTTAATATGGAGATAGACAGCAAGGTCAGATAATCTGAGCAATAAACGGATGCGTGTTAAAAATAAGCAAGATGCCAACTACTGCAGGAAACATCAAAACATATTGCTTAAGGACAGTGTGTAATACTATTTACATGGTGTTTAAGGTTGCACAAGTTTGGCTGGCATATTGTTCTCTGTGCCTGAAAGGAAATCATGCTCCACTACCTTGAACCATCTTCAAACTATGATGGCAGTATTCAACACAGAAGTCAAAGACTTGGGACTATGGATGCACAATAAGAGTGGCACATCATCAGTAATATGAGAAGGGCGTGAAATACAGTATTATGTTGGCTGGAAATGAACATTTTTTCCATTATGACATTTTATTGCCTGTCTTAAGAGCTGCCATCCCAATAATAAAAGATTTGTGAAGAACAAAGAAACAGGCCCCAGCAAACAAAAACTATCAGCAATAGTTTTCTTATTTTGCCCACCAAATTTTCAAAAGCATTGCATTTTATGTCTGCAAGCCAGTGGTACATTTACAATCAGATTAAGCATAATTATATGCTGATTACTGAAGAGACTTGATGCTCTCTGCAATTTTGTGGGGGGGGGAAATGTGCATCTTTATTGGCACTTCCAATATTCATCCAATATCGTGAATCCCTGCCACTGTTGGGAAGTAACGTATTGCATAGATAGGAGTAGTGCAAGGATTATAACGTTCAAAACAGTGTCATGCTGCTTCATTACACGATTTGTATGTCTGTATGTGCTCTGTGGCCCATCTGCCTCCCATCCAAATATTGAAATTTATTTAATTGGATAAACCCCTTGAGATGTCTCATCCGTTTTGAGGGGGTCCAAATCTTAATGTTCAACTAGTGAACCTAGCTTTGGATGGATGCTGTAGGATGTATACCAGGGTATATTGATGGATGTATACCAGAGTATGTGCAAGGATGTATACCTGGCTATATTGGGGGATGTGTACCTGGGTATGTGGAGAGATGTATACTTGGGTATGCAAAGGGATGTATACCAAGGTATATTCAGCGGTGTATACCGGGTTATATTGAAGGGAGTCTACTTGGGTATGTGAAGCGGTGTATATCATGGTATATTCAGGGGTGTATTCCTGGTTACACTGAGGGATGTATACTGGGGTATGTGGAGGGATGAATACCTGGGTACAATGAGGAATGCGTAATGGGGTATACTGAGAGATGCAAAAGCATAAGTTAAACAAGTCTGGATGGGCCTTCAGTGAGAACTGGAAGTGATATTTTAACTGCCAGTTTTAGTCAAGAGAAGTATGCAAGCTGACATGAACCACAAGGGCTTATATGTTTACCATTGCTTGGCAACACCGCTCTTGCACTTACATACTGATGTAACCCTCCAGATTTTAAGTTGTAAATATCAAACGTGACATTAAAAAGGAAAATTGGCTGTTTATCCATTTGCCTAAAATGAAAAATACAAAATGCCTGAACGGTCCATGAATGAAATGTAGCTCACCCGCAGTTGTTTACAATGTGTAATGAAAAATTCCAGTCACTTCAGTTCAATGATTTTCCTTTCTTAAACAGAAAACAGCTGCAATGTTTTTGTTTTATCCTTTTTAGAATAAATACAAATGAATATCTATCTGTCGTTTCTGTCTTAAACAGAAAAGCAACTGCACCTCTTCCCATCTGTCGGTTGTATTATATGCAGCCCTACTTGGGATCCATACAGTAACCACAAAGGGTTTTGCTAAAACAAATTACTGAAATTTCTATTTATTTTCCTAAATCATTACATTTTTTGTGCAATCCAGGGAGTATCAAACTGGCGTTGGTTTATTCAGTTTTCAAATGGCTTAGCTGATTTTGCAAATTACCTCAACTGCATCAAAGTGCATGATACTGTACAGTCCATCTTTAAATAAATGAATTTGTTGAAATTTGATAAAATTGTACATTTCCTATTGTGAAAGATAGTTTCTTGTGTTAGAAAGTGCTGTAAAAATGTCAGATTCTTTAATATTTTATAAAGTGCCACAGTTGTTGATGCGACTTGAAGAAGCAACACCATGTGCAATATTTATTTGTTCGAGGTCTGTATGGATTCTATTTCTTATAATGACCCACACACCAAATGTAGTCACAGCACAGGGACAGGGCGCAGAGGGCATCATGAATGGTTGCCGACTCTGAAAACAGAAGTTCAATGGGCAAAGGAGGGATTTCAATGTCGCATTGCTATGCTTCCTCCACATTCGTGTTATTGTTCCTGGAATAACCAGGCACCATGAAGCCATCAATATTTCATGTCTGAGTAAGCAGCCCAGGCAGCTACCTCCCTCAGCTCAGGAGAGTTTAGCTCCTGTCAGGGACCCTTCAAGACTTGTGGTCGAGTCTCCAGAGGCTCAACAAGCATACATGCACATATAACATATCCATGAACAGCAACTCAGAGAGAACAGGAATTATTTTTTATATTTATTGTGGATTAATTCCACTGACACCTGTCTTTGTCATCTCATGCACATGCTGTGCCTCGTTACCAAAAAAGCTAATCGCCAATGCATCAAAATATCACAATCATGTTCATGACACACATGTGCATCTTTGTGCACATGCTGCTCAAACATGGACCAGAGGCAGCACAGCGAACCCTCATCAAAACATTGCTCTACAGGGCAACTAGTTGTCAAAAACTTTTGAAACAAGCAACATATTTCAGGTGCATGTATGCTAAACAACCATCTCTTTTAGCTTGATTTGTATCTACACACATTATATAGTGTATTTCATGTCTTGTGTGTATCTGTAGGTACATAATGAACATGGCTGGAGATACAGGTAAGCAACAGGCACCTTGGCAAAGAGACATGAGCTCTAATGAAAACCTCATTTGATAAAGCTCTAAAATATTGTTATTCTTTGGGGACACTTTTTTCTGTGGAAATTTCATATTTTCCAGTATATTGACAATGACAATAAAGACAATGAAGTCTGCTGTGGCCATCCATGCATTGGAACACACTCAACAAACGTTCCACATCATACTGTATGTTGTCTTTTGAGTGCATGTCAGTTTGCTGCGGGCTTGTTCAAATGGGTTTGGACTGTTAAAGTAACGCAAACCATTGCCAGTCTTATTGATGCCTGACAGAGAACAATTACATTTCTTTGTTGTCCCAGGATATGTATTCTCTGTATGAAATGAAATGTACTAAACATGAACAGATATGTTTGCATGCACAAACCCATGAAAAAGGGCTCCCCAAAAAGCAATGGTGTAATTCAAACACTGACAATGAAATACATTTATTATATTTCGTAAAACAATTTGAGTGTTTAATCTCAAGTTTATAATCAAGATTTCCTCATAAGCACTGGTAAGGTGTTTCAAGGTAATTATGACACACATCAATGGGCCACAGCACATCAATAGCTTGGCTGTAAAGGCAGAACATGCAAACAGTTCGTCTCTTGACGGTGAAAGAAGGTGAAATACTATTTTAATATTATCCCTACATATTCAGGAATTAAATTGTCCATCTAACAATAAATGTATAATGTGATTTTCAGTAAACCAAATGTGAATCATTAAAGCTTATACCTTCATGAAATGTCAATATACAGCATTATGTTGGCATACATATCCATGCTCACTATATCATGTTCCACCCACAGCTGAATTTGCTCTGTCAGTTTAATAAGTCTTACCGAAAGATCATTTCATTAAGTTGAAACTGCGTCTCAACGATTCCACAGGTCCTCACTCTCACTCTCAGAACGTCTGTCTCGGTGGGAACGTACTTGGGAGCAATGATCCGATTCATGTTCTCAAAGAAACTGGAGAGGGAATAAGAAGAGAAAACTAACAAAGATCAGTTGCGAGCAAATGCACAAGTTGGAAAAGAGATGAGCCCTGCCATTTATGTCATCAAAAATCAGAATATGGAGTTAAGGGACCACTCTCATGTGTGTAGAGGTCTGTATAGTTTTACTGTAGCAGTCTGTGTTGTTCTCAGGTGATTTTAGTGAGCGGCTGTGCATAACAACACTGTGCTCTGAGGTTGCATTTCTCAGAAGCTGCAGATTTATTAACACCAATTGTGCTGCCCTCAAATGCTGCAGGGGCCTCGAGAACTGAAGAGAAGCTATTCATCCAGCAGTTGTGGAAAGCTGTGAGATTCACCCACATTCATTTATAGACCAATGCAGACTGGTTAACTGGATTTCCTGCTTTAACCACTTTAAAGGTTATTAGCACGCTAGTCATTTTGTTCTAGAACCTAGCCTGTTGGTAGGTGTGGTAAGCACTGAAATAATTGTCCCAGATCTATTATTTTGATTTATAATGCAATTTCTATATTACATATTTATTTTTCATTTTAATTTATCCTGATGAAAATGCCTGCGGGGCATGCATAAACACATACACTTATGCATGACCATGCAGAACACTAGAGGGTCGTGGTTTGGAGGTGTGAAAATATGGTCAAGGCTCTAGGAGCTGCTTGAGGCTAATGCTCGAGGCTACACTACCCACTACTAGCATAACACAACCAAATCTGAACCACTGAATGAAGTCAACAAAGTCAAATAAGTCAACAAAGTCAAGTTGCATTATGGGCATTGTAGATGACAGGTTTTTGATATAAGACTGTGTGGGGGGAAAAGCTGCTTAAAGCATCAATATGTGCTGTTAGCTGAACTACTGTACAACGGAAGTGCAGCCTGCCAGAACAAGAAGCAGAACTACCAAAGCAGAATAGACAAACTGTTCAACAATGACCATCAATATGTACGCTAAGTGACAAATTGTGTGCATAAATGTTCTGCTGTGCATTGGCCCTAGTATTAATCTCTTTCCTCAAAAATAATTTAACATTCATTTAAACACATCAGATTTCTATTGCAGTGACTTAATAAAGCTAACAATGATTAGAAGGAGTTTCTAAAAACACACAGGTTACATCAACAGTTAACTTCCTGGAGCTGCAAATTTCTTTTTAGCAACATTTCAGTTCTTGCCAAAGCTAATGTCCGAGAAGTCATTTTACACATTGAGGTGCCTTCAGGTCCAAGGGAAGTCTAGTGCGCCACGACTCAAGTCTAATCCAATATTTCTGCAGGAAGAAATCAATGTGGGGTCCAGCAGAGTGAGAAGACTAAAAGAGAGCAAGTTGAGTTTCATATCATCCTCCAGCTCCAACCTTATCGAGTTCCGATAATGAAGCTGTCACTTCATCTTTCCCAATCTGACCAGCTGGACTACATTTTAGCTTGGCAGATTTCCCTGTTGCCTCAGAGATAAGGACATCTGCTCAGTCCATTTATTCAAAGATTTATTTAAAGATAAACCTTACTGTGAAAAAAAAAAATCCACCTTCACCTTCCTTTTAAAGACTAAATGCAACAGCCAACACCAGTCACGATACACTTTTGAATTGAAATTTGTAGGGCCAGCAATTTAAGCAGCAGCTAAATCATAAACCCCAAAAGCATCCTCATGAGCGACACAAGGCGGTCATCAAATACTGCAAATCAAATTACCGGCAAATAGCTTTAAAAGAGTTCTGATGATTCCCATTTAAAGAGAGTTACGACACAAAGCTGCTGCATAGAGTCTCTGTAAGTGCAATGTCTTCACTGACTGATATTCAAAATGTATTTTGTGATATCTTAAAGGTGCTGTATGAGACATTCACTGCCACTAGAGGTTGCAGTAGACCACCAGCATCTCAGGCCAAGACAAATGTGCTTTGTTTACTACCAAAACTCAGCAGTACTGATCAAATGTGGATCATGATTATGTTACTGCATCGTCCACTTCTCACTTAAAATGGTTTCAGAGGAATATTTACAGTGTACTGGTTATCGGTAACGTTATAGCCCTTTTCCATACACAGAGCTGGCCTGGCTTGACTTGACAGCTCAGCCCGGCAGGGGTTTGCATTTCCATTAAAACAGGGCTACCCACTTGAAGGTGTCTCTTAAGTTAAGACGAGCTTGATGAGGCTTGAGTCAAGCAGTAGATAAACCGTTCATACACATCTCTGGGATAAACAGCGTTTCCTAAATTTCATCACAACAAAAGTCCCTTTGTGCTTTTGTTATTTAAACGTTTTTATTATGAAGCAGCACAAACAGGAAATGTTTTCATTCAGGGGGGTTTCATCAGCAGTAATATGAAATAGTAAAATAATGCAGACACCTGA
>JAJHUR010136835.1:0-57780 GCA_027495735.1 Lutjanus campechanus
GGAGACAATGATTTCCAAAGCTCACCCGCGAAGGTGCGCAGGATGCAGGCGCTGTTATGCTAAACATCCCCCGCCTTGTGTACAATGCGGGAGATAGGGATGCTGGTCGGTCTCACCCGGCCGACAGAGGCTGGAGAACGCGGGGAGGGATGTGGATCTTTATCCCCTCTTCTTCCCACACCTGATCTTACCCTTGATGCACCCCCGATCTGTCAAAACACTCCCCTGTCTTTCCTCCTTCCCCTCCTCCTCCCTCCTCTCTGCTGTCTGTCTCTCTTTCTAGTCTGTGTTCGCCAGGCTTGGTGTGGTATCATGCCTGCATGCATCATGGACCCGCTAACAAATTACATAGAGTAGCCACTCCGCTTCCCCTCTCACTCAGCTGTCAAGTGGAGCCACTGAAGCATTCTCCCTCCTCTCCACTTCCATCCATCCATCCATCCATCCCTCCATCTCCCCATCCAGTCTTCTTCTTCCTGGCACGCTCCTTTGCCTGCTCAAGCTCCCCCATCCCCCCCGTCTGCTTTACCTGTACACCCATCAGGGCTGCAGGGGCGATCTCCCTCCTCTTTGTCATTCCCGTTCATTTATCCATCCATCTTTCCATCCATCCATCCCTCTCCCATTACTTCATCTCTCCCTCTTCTCAGCTTTCCTTCCTCCCACACAGACAGTGAAGATCTAGCATCTAGGACGGCTGCATCTCTGAATTTTTAAGATACACTATAGAGCCATTTACAGCTGCTGTGTCTATAGGTGTAGAATTAATTCCAGGTTTAAAATACACTCAACGAAAATATAAATGCTTGTTAAACACTTGTTTTTGCTAATTTCTCATGATCTAAGACTTCTTCTATGCATGTAAAAGATTATTTCTGGGGCGCCCTCTGGGTGGATCCTCTGCAGCGGCTGTGGGTTTGATTACAGCTTGCGCCCCTTTGCTGCTTGTCCTTCCCAGTCTCTCTCTACCCCCTTTCTGTCACATCTTCAAGCTGGCCTATCAAAAAACAAAAGCTGCAACACCCACCACCACCACCAAAAGTTTATTTCTTTAAATTTTTGTTAACAAAAATATTAAAATATGTTAGTGAGCACTTCCCCTTTTGTAATTTTTTTTCCCAGGAGGGCAAACTGTACTGCAACACAGTGTTTATATACACATTGCTGCTGATCGGGTGACACCTGTGGCACACACACCAAACGAGAGAAGAGCCTGTTGCACACTGTTGGGCACTGTTGGAGGAAACCTGCCTCTAACCTGGACATTGTATCAAAACAGTGCACACCATTTTAAGATTGAACGGGTAAGCCAGACAGAGGCAGAGCAGGGCTTCCTGATTTGCTTACCCTGATATTCCAACAAAGGCAACTAGCCAATCACAGGCAGAGAAGGGTAAATCATATAGCCATAGTTCAGTACCTAGTAAATGTCTTGTTTAAAGATAAAACTGCACTTTTTACAGTGGCCTTTTACTGTGTCCAGTCCAAGGCACACCCGTATGCCACACCTGTCAGGTGGTTGGATTACCTTGGTAAGAGAGAAGTGCTCAACTAACACAGATTTTAACAAATTTGTGAACAAAATTTGAGAGAAATAACCCTTTTGTGTGCACAGAAGTCTTAAGTCCTTCTACTTCAACTCATGAAAAATGGAAGCAAAAACAAGTGTTATGTTTATATTTTTGTTGAATGTACTATAGAGCCCTTTACAGATGGCATCAAGCAGTATATATTGCATAACTGTAAACAAGGTGATATATTTTTTAATCGAAGTTTATGAACACTGTGTAGTATAAAGAACACACCACCATATGTATAAAATCTGAGTTAAAAAGTTGCTCTTTTATGCAATCACAACAGTGAAGATTGTGAACAGTGAAAACAGCACTGCTATCTAGCAGTCGGGGATTTAACACAACAGAAAGTGAACCACTGCCATGAATCTCTGCATGTATCGCGATACAGTTTTTGTGAGAATCAATACAGGATCACAAAACATAATATCACGATACCAACGCATATCTATATTTTCTTGCATCCCTAAAATACAAATATATAGAATATACTATTATTATCAGTCAGGACAAAAACACAAAGAGTAGAAGCAGTTTAGTACAGTGGACAGAAGGCAAACTCGTGTTCTGCCTCAGTAAGAACCCTTTTCATGCCCTGCTTGCTGCAGGAGTTGAGTAAGCACCTTAGTCATCAAGCGCTCACTCACATGTAATAACTCTTAACAAAACCTATGATGTATTTAAACATGATTAAGCCAGAAATGTCTTGAGGTCGTAGGAGAATTCTAGTAAACACAATGGTGTATTGAAATTTTGCTCAGTGCTTGCAGTGCCCTTTATTTTCCCTGATGTGCTGTTTTTGGCAGAAACGTGGGTAGTTTTGCTCACTTCTGTCCACCATCAGATTGGTGATCACAGAGTAATCACAAAACACCTGCTGCATCCCTACCACACTACCCACATCAGACATAACAGAGTCCTCCATTTGACTTTCTCACTCCAAGTGTCTTAAAATTCAGGTGCAGTGTAACACTGTTTTGTTTATAGCATCCCACCCACCTGGGAGAACGCCACACCTGTGTCGTGTTTGCACCACACTTCTCCTGTAGCATTGCATGTGTTACGGTATTATGTGCACACAGCTATGCACAGATAAAGCCACTACAGCATGGAGTTGGGTGATATGTTAAAATTTTCCAAAGGACCATCGTCAGGCCATCAATCGGTGGTTGATGATATCTTCATCCCACCTCCCCATGTCCTCTCGGGTCTCAGTCGGGAGATGTGCGCAAGCGGTGACTTCACTCCGTTACACACGCTGCGTACATTCACCATGTCCGTTAGCCAGCTCACAAATAAGATTATATGGCCATGCTAGGTGCAGATCTGATTAGGTCTAAGGGTGGGTTGTGCTCTTAAAGAACCAGTTTGTATGATGTGTTGTTGGACCAAGTGTTCGCAGCTGTTCCAAAGAGCCACACTTAAAGGTGAGCTTAAAAGCTGACAATCATACACAGAAGTGAGATTATCATTGGAATAATGGAGTATATACATGTGTTTTCAGGCAGTCTCTCGTTGTGTTGCACTTGTTCATACATGTATACAAAAAGAAAACAGAAATAGTTGAAAAAGAGCTACAGAGGAAAGTTCAAACCCTGCTTTCGCACCTTGGCTCAACTAGCCAGTTACTTTGTGAATTGCGTGTGGATGTCATATTGTTAGTTTTGAAAAGTGGGAGGAGGTTTCCCAAGTTGTTTTGATTATCAGACAAGCATTTCTGAAGAAGTATACCATCACCTTTAAGGGGTTCATATGCCGCAGATGAAGTGCTTGTCAAGTTGTTGAAAAGTGTGTAAAACGCAATCCCCTCGCCCCTTTGCTGATGTTGTAATCTGACTATTATGGCCACTTTACGCAATGATTGGCCTTGTGTGGAGGCTCGAAAATATGCATGCATGTACAAATGAGTGCAAAACCATGACTACCTTCAAGGAGGTGCCATTATCGCCATTTGAATGATTACTGCGCCTCACCCCAGGCCCAGCTTTTAAATTTAGATAGCTAGCTAGCTAACAAAGGTATCCATCTACTAGAGCTGTTCTTATACCGGAATGTCTGCATATAAAACCAGCTCCAGAGGCAGTTTGAACAAGTGGACTACAGTTGATCTCTTGGTTGCATTCACATTTAGTCTGTCTGATTCGCTCAGTATACGTTCAGTATGCAGTATCTCCACTGATTAGCAGTAATTCTAGGCTAATAATCTGCTACTCAGCAGCTGATGTTTCATTTGATTACCTGTTTGGGGATTTGTTCTTCGATGGAGTGGACATGTGGGCAGTGAGCCCGAGTGGTGGATGTCTAACCTGACACTCAGACATCAGCGCTGAACACAGCGAGCTCTGCCAGTCTGTCTTCACGGCAGCAGAGGAGCGAGACACGGCTGTGATTAATAGGCTGACGGTGGAGCCCTGACCTCTGAAGGTCGCCAGGTTGTTTCCTGTTTGACTAGCCACATGAGCACACACACATACACACAGCACACTTATTCATAAGCACATACAACAGCGCACACCGAGGCAGTCTAACGCACCACTGCCTCTGCACTGATTCCACCGAGACAATATTCTGTGTGTTTACTGGCCACTGAAGAGCTTTAAATATCTGAGTCTCAGGTTTACTGGCGTGATAAGACGCCTTGGCTTTCATTAGCATGTCTCAGAGTCATAATACTGCCCCTGCCAAATGACATGTGACCAAGTCGAGATCATAAATAACCCCCATGGTGGACTTGAAATTCAAGCTCGGGCTGTATTCCACAGACGGGCATTAATTGGTGCATCTCCACGTCCTCTTCCGTTGGGAGAAGATGAGAAAGACGAAGGCCAGACTCTTTCTCCCATAAGTCATACCAGTGGATCCATCTGGTCTGTGTCATCATACCTAATGCCCTCCTCAACCTTCCCTGACCTTGATGGCAGTCAAATAGAACCCATGCTGCCCCTGGTGATCCTCTCCCACACCACCTCCTTAATAGAGCTGCCCTATTGATATGCATTGCTTCCCACTAGAGAACAAGTCTTCCTCTCTGGGTGCAGGTGTGTGGGTGCGGGTCGTGACCCCCCAGAGCCTGGAACAGAATGGGAGAGAAGCTCATGGTTTCTCCCTCCAGAGCTGTGTTACATTAGCTGGATGCTCAAATAATTGTACTTTTTTTTTTAGTCAAGTCCAGTTAATAAACAAACATTCAAAATAATGTTATTTATCACCTAAAATTATAAATAAAATTTTCTTGCGATGCTACCAGGTGGGAACACTGCACTGAAGCTAGTATGTTTTGACTCGTGATGGGGCCTGATATTAGCCACTTTGTATACAGCAATTGTCATTTGGCAATTTAACACAGGATTGGTATAAGGTGGCAAAATGAAGGCAAATTCATCTGTCCATTTTTCATTAAATTGCCTTTCCAATTTCAACCTTTCCTTTTTTGCTGTCCTCGCTCATCTTTACCAAGCAGACTGCTGCAGCCCCATGCAGGACAACTGTGCAGAGGAAAATAGTGTCACCACAGGCGGAGGTTATGGGAGAACGGGAGGTCGAACACCCCTCCATGGGAAAATATATATATATATATATATATATATATATATATATTTTCATTGTTACAGTAATTAAAAATAGTCCTCACCCATTGAACCCAGCATCCTATTAGGGGTCACGACCGCATGTTGAGTGTCCCTGATCTTGAGATCCCAACCAGAAACACTTCTCCTGTACTGTTTTACACCAATATTAGCACATATATGCAGGTTATATGCGGCTAAACTCGCTAATAGATTGGCGACTGACTCCTTTTGCATTGCCAATAGATGAGTTTGCCTTTCTGTTTTTTTTTTCTGTTTTGTGCTTGAAAGCCAAGACTCTCAGTACTTTTGTTGCCTCTAACTGCATCTCTGTGGTTTGAAGTTTGGTTTATCTCCTGTGTCGCTGTTTGTACCTTCAAGTATCTGCTTTATTTTACAGTTTCATGTTCGCTTTTAGCTGATGGAAGTTGTGTTAAGTTACTGCTGACGACAACCCAACATTTTCTGATTTTATTTTTTTCACTATAAAAGCTTTTAGAAAACAAAATAACGTGGGACTTTTACTGGAAATAATTTGTGGGAAATCAAATGTTTATCCACCTTTTAACAGCTGCTTGACTCAAGTCGAGCATGTTTCAGTTAAATACACACCTTCAAGCAGGTGGAAGCTTCACTGTCAGAGTCGAGCCAAGCAGCACTTGTGTATGAAATAGGAGCAAAAGAGTCACAGGATTTATCGAAGGAGGTGCCTTCATTGCCTCTGCCAAAAATGGGCGAACATAGCTTGTCCACCCAGATGTGATGTCTACATCACAGCTTGAATGATAAATACTTGTGATTACTGCAGAGTCATCTGACCCAGGATTATAATGCTGATTGTACCCTTTCGCTCTGAATTAAAAAGCCAGATGTAGCGAGTTATTTGTTCGCTGGAAAAGGTGCTTTACAAACCCAGTGCTTTAACCTCCAGGTGTGAAGCTGGTGTTCTCTATGGGCCCTGTCAATTCATTGTCTTGAATTACCACAAAATGCTTTTTAAGCAGTTGCAGTGTAATTTTAAATTCTATACAGAGTGGTTTCGGAAATGGCACTTAACCCTGTAGGTGTGAGGAATGCAGGAGTGTGCTAACTAGTGAATAATCAGAGGCAGATTGTAGTTTCCCCCAGGGGCATCGACATGAAGATGGCAGCTGAATACAGCCTGAGGCCCCCCCAATGTAATCGCCCGGAGGGATCATGCTGTCGATGTAGTCCTCGCATTTGGTGCAGCAGTAGCAAAGGGCAGAGTTGTACTACTGTTTTTTAAACCATAGTTTTGCATCATTATTTCTACTGATGAACAATCAATAATTATTCCAGGGTGTGGTGTGTGATAGTTTTTATTTGTAGTTATTGAGGTTTGTAGCCTCTTGTTGCCAACAGAACTGCTGAAACTGTACGTTATCAAAGTTAAGGAACTGGTTGTACGATCATTTTCATTTGTGTTATAAAACTATCCAACTTGTCACCTCTGAGTACAAGGTTCTATTTGAGTCAAACTGGTTCAGATCCTTGATAGTTAGACTGACATACAGTAAATAATTTTAATGGGGCTCTGAGATTGGGTGGGTTATAGAGCCTTCTAATACTCAGAACTTATCTTGTGCTTGTGTTTATAACACTGTCTAGAAGGCACTACACAAAGTAAGAATGTTCTTGAAAAAGGTGAAGTAAAGTTTAATCTTAATTTGTTTTAATATATGAATTCAATGTGTCACTGAGGAGTGTTGTGATATATGTAAGATTGGGTCCTGACAAAAATTGAATTTAAATTAAATTTAAATACTTGGTTAAAGATTTTCACTAACAGATTTAATATGACAATTACAAACAATGCAATGTGAGGCAATGTAAAAAAGCCAGGGTTATCACTGTCACCGTCATCATTGTGTGTCTGCTGAAGTTACAAGTTAAACAGACATCCCTCTGGATCCACAGGAACACTGTAGTTTGCACCAGACCACTAAAAAGTTCAGGAGCTAGCCAGCTAGAAGCCTGAATTTATCTCGGATTCCTGTGTAATACATTTATTTCCATGCATAATTACTGTATTCTTTAAAGCAGTCACGGTAACTTTTAGTTACTAATGATATTTTTTGCAAACAAACAATAACATTAGCTCTCTAAATCAAATTAGCAAGCTGCTGTATAGGGTGCCAAGCCATTGTTCTAATGGCCTTTTATTCTGAAACCCCAATAGTCCGAAAAATGTCCCGTTGTCCGACAGCCTGTTATCCCAAAAACAAACACCCATTACTCCTTTTGCTTTGAAAATAACCCTAACCCTTCCATAATATCTAACAATTAATATCAAACATGTTTGATTTTGTTTGAACAGCCAAGACGACAAAAAGACTGTAGACTATTAGAACTGGTCTGACTGAGGTTTAGATCAGCCTGTGTCCAAGGACTCGGGTCACAGGGCATGCAAAAATTGAAGTGAAAGGGCAAAACATGTGCAGATTCAGCACCATGGACAGGGCCAACAGTTACTGAAGTGACAGCTGCAGAAAGAGTGTGCTTTTGGAGCAGTGGGCTTTTGATGCAGGAGGCATTGTCCATAAAACCTTCAGAATCTATTAATAGATCCCAGTTGGAAACAACAGCTTGTCGCATTGTGCAGCGCTCTCTGTTGATAATATCCTTGATTACAATGGTTCCACTCAAACTGGTGGAAATATGGGTTTAGGGGGAATTAATGCGGTGAAAAGGGACCCTCTAAAATTCAGTCTAGAGACACGTAGAGGCCACTAGTTCTCTTGGAGGTGATGTCATATTTTACAGTAGTCAACTCAACTCCCAAATTAACAACAGCGATGATTCAAATGTTACACATACCACTGTTAAAAGAAGCTGCGAGGTGTGAAAGTGAAAACTGCCGAGTGACTCACGGGCAACTCGGTGCACTCCCAGAGGCCCCGACTTCTCCAGCAACACACTCCTACTGAGTGAACTAAATATGTACGCTGCTGACAGACCCGGAGTCGCTTCAAATTGCCCAGTGTTCCCTGTTGTCCCAAGATGGCCGAGCCCGTTCTGTACTGAGCTGCAGCTGCAGGTAGTAATTACTGATTAGGCTGTGGAAAGTGGGGACAAATGCACTGTATAATCAGAGAGCCCGTCGACAGTGGGAGCCCTTCACAATGGCTTGTAATTAACAAGATAATTGGTGAGAGATGGCAAAGATTTCTTGAGTTCTTCCTTATTTGCATGTCATTTTGCACAGAGTTCTTTATGACTTCTTTTTTCATCTGTGAAGGTTGAGTCGCTAATGATACTGTGTCCTACGGTGTGACTCGCTTGTGTTGTGGATTCAAACTGCGAGCGTGCAGCCGAAGAGGGAAGTGAAGCAGCATGTGTGGCGTGCACCTGTACACACTCGCGAGATCCAATATTTGTTTTGCCGAGTAATCCAGATTCATTTTCTGTACAAGTGCCATTTCCACCGTCGCTCATCACATTTGTATGCATGGATGTGCAACAAGCCTTCTTAAGCCTTGTTCCATCCTGTAAGAAAGCCCTAGAAGGCTGTTTCTAGATCCTTCTTTTAGCCCCTGAGGATGTCTCTCCATATGTATTCATTAGTGTTATTCTTACAATAACTCCAGTAATGAGTGCTCAGGCGGCTTCCTTACGAATACCGTTCAGTACATCACACACTCAGATAGGAAGATGTTTATCACTCCTTTTCCAATTATATTTCTCCAGATTAAGGTGTCGCCGTGGCACTTGTTTCCTTGACAACGCCGTCGTTATTTCACCCTTCTTCCAAGTACCCTTAATCTGAGCGGATATGAAAACTCTTCATGTGTATTTTTTTTTTCCCCCCAGTTAGCCACACTGTCTGTCCAACCTCTTAAGCCCACATCATGGGGTTCTTTTCTGTCCGACTTAAATGGGAAGTGTGGTCAGTGCTTGATTTTTCTCGCTTCCTCTTGTTCTGATTCTCCTACACCCATTGTGAGTTTGAAGGGGCTCCCTGTTGAATTTCATATGTGGCATTATCTCTTAATATGTGGGATTAGAGAGAGCATAGATGTCACAAACAAACACTGTGTTTATTAGATGCTGTCTCGTTGAAACAGAAGAGAAAGAGAGCAGGGTAAAAAAAAGGACTGTGAATTGATGAAGCATGAAGAGTGTTAATAATGTATAAGGTTTTCAAAATTCAATTTCGAAAATGTGCGCCGTTGGAAGGGGGGAAAAAAACGGTGACATAGAACAGAGTGTATATTTGACAGGTGACATGATTCTCTTTCGTGTAATTGATTTGCTTTGCCATTTGTTTCTCCCTTTTTTCATCTTTTGTGGAGCATAGGAGGCAGCTAGTGTGATAGATGAACCTGGTGCAGTTCATTTTTCCCTTCACACTGCTGGGTAGCCTCCAGTGCAATGAACAGTGGTGCTTTCCTGTGCAGGTTATGGCAGAATAGTAATGTTCCTCACTTATTAAACATGTGTCTCCTAGTGTATGTGGGTGTTCAATCTGCATGGTGTTTTGATTTTTTTTTTGAGAAGAGGGAGCAAAGCAGTGTGAACAGGACAAATAGTTGGGCTGGGATGATAAACTTATCTCCCAGGTTGGTACTATCATGATACTTTGGTGCTGATTCAATATGTATAGCGATTCTTAAATATTGTAATTCTACAAGTATTGCGGTTTGATATGAATTTATTTTGATTTTTGTTTGCTTTTTTAACACTAGACAATGAGAAAACATTGAATCGTACACTTCTAGAGGATGTATATCAAGATTCAAATTTCCAAAATGCCCAATGCAACACAGAGCAGGAAATATATGTCTGAAAGTATAAGCACACATGTTGTTTTATGTTAAGTTATGTGAAGTAAAAAGAATCTGTTTGTTAAAATCAAATTACCGCTGCTGCAGCATCAATTTCTGGTAGCACATAAATGGGCACTCCTATTATGTATTAGCATCAAGCTAACGGACTAAGCACTAGTTATTTATGTGTATTGAAAAAGTAATTCAAAAATCAATTCAGGGATCATAAAAAAAAAAACAATCACAATACTTGAAAGAATTGGCTTTTCCTCCTACCTGTAAAAATAGAAAGTTGTTCCCAGTAGGTTGCTCTTTAAGATCATTTGAAGGAGCAGTATTTAACAGTTGTGCATCCAAAAAATGGGCACTGCAATCTAGGGATGCGCGCAATTAGTCGACTATATGATTAAACGTCCCCTCCCTCACTAGTCAGCACCAGAAATACTAGTCGTTTAAACTGTTTACCAATATTTCAGTCATGCACGATGCCAGTTGACAAGTCTTTGACACTGTAATTGACAATTGTCAATGTGAAACTAAGCCTGTTAAACCCTGAAAACAAAAGCCTATTGCTGTGGTAATACACACTCTGGAGTTGGAGTTCAATGACTGCCTGCCAAACTCCATTCACGTATTGTTCAGTTTAACTGTTATAAACATCTACACCTTCTACAAGATTATTAATAATTTCTTAAGACTCATAAACAGAAACTTACTAATTGCTAAACATTCAGCATTAATTTGATCTCTAATTAATGTGAAATGGGTAAACAGTAGCACAAGTTAAAGGCCAGAATAGACATTTCAAAGAACACCACAGCTGTAGCGTTGTTGTCTGAAAAGCAAGTATTTTAATTCACCAAGTTTAAATCTCTGATGACAAACCATGCACATTTTAGGATTTATTACAGTGAATTTGTTACAGATTTCTCCTTCAACTGCTCTTTTGTTATGTTTCATCAATGATATGTTGTATATTTATTGCTAATTTTGTCAAACATACTAAAACTAATTATTCCCTCTTCTCTTGTTTTTCATGCATTTCTCGATGTCCTCTCCATCAGGTAAGAACTCTTTTCTCCCTCAGTTTGTTTCCACACAAATGTGGTTGTTCGTGTGTGCGTATTGTACACATTTTATTGCATGTGTTTCATCATGTCAGACACTTGAGTCAGTCACTGACCTTTCACTAACAGGCCAAGGGCCCTGCGTGCACAGTCTCCCTGACATAAACCTCCCTGCAGTCTGAAGCACAGGTCAGCTGCATGTTGTCGTACATCATATGCATCCTGGTGTGTTTGTCAGCTGTTGAGAATTATATACCCATAAAGTATACACTGTACGGGGGATGTATCGCCGCCTGCAGGGAGTATATAATGCACAGTTAGCTCGTGCTTTCTGAGTCAAGCATTATCCTCAAGGTTGGTCTCATTTAACGTTGAATCCTGCGCTCAGCCGCTGGTGCTTGTTATTACACCCCTCTCCTCACTTTCTGAGCAAAAGTTTGTGCCGACTGTAGCAGCCACAGCTGCTGCGCACACCCGGAGCTTTGAACAGATCGAGCACTTTGACAATTAAGGCTGAAATAGCACAATGGCAATTGTTCACGCCCATTGTAATTCTGTTTTGTCAAACCGCACGCCTGTAGGTGATAGCCTCGCTGTCTTTTGATTTCTCCCTTTCAGTCAATGTTTTTTCTTCCCTCTCTTCCCTTCCTCTGCCTTTTTCCTCTCGAATACTCATTCAATTTTTACTGCTATATGAGACTGTGAACAGCTTGCGGGGCGGGAGCGCAGTAATTACCACGGTTATGTCAGGCGGAGCTGAGGAACGTAGCCTGGGGAGGAGAAAGGCCACTGTGCGGTGATGGCCCCCCGAAATTAATGGAGAATTGGAAATGAATCAATAGCTAATGAAAATGTGTGTTCACTCTATTACTGCTTTTATGACGGCTGTAGCCTCGGGCGGGGCGCTTTGTCACCCGACTACACAGCGAGTGGTGGCGCCCATCTATGTCTCTCCTGCTCCCTCTCATCATATTCATCTCTCTTTCACTCGTTTCTCTGTGATGCGTTTTATTTCTCTTCCTGCCTCCTCCTGCTCTCAGTCTCTCTGTTTCTCTCCGCTCACACATTAATTTGGGAAGAAAAAAAAAGCTGCATTTCATATTTAGAAGGAACAAATGATTGTTTGGTCAGTGTTAAATGTTAAAGATGTTTGACTTGTGTTGTGAACAGTCGTGTCTCTATCTTTAAAGAAATCTTTTTGAGCAGCAGTGGGGTAATTGGCTTTCCTGCCTTCATAGTTACCGTTTTTACTGTCAATAGTAACAGTGGCAGGTTTACCACTCAGATTCCTTTATGATTTCTGAAACCACGGGCCCTTGATGTCACACAGGGTTGACAAAAGCTCATTTCTGGCTGGTAACCATCAATTTTGCTGGCTGAAATAAGAACTCTGGCGAGCGTGTTTTATCATTGCTGGCTAGCCAATTAACATTAGCTCCAGGAGTTGTTTTAAAACTCAAACAACTTGGTTTGTAATGAGACACCTGTAAAGGGTCTTAAATGCGCACTTGATTGTTACATACATGATATCATGCTAAAAGACAGAGGCTAAGAGGCTTCAGACAAAAAGTCTGCATCCTCACCAGCTGATGATTATAAATATCAGAAGACATTGACCTGAAGGAGCAGCATTGTTTTGTTTTTTTTTACTTCAGGGTCAAGCTAGTTAGCCCTAGCATTTCATACAGTACAGTATGATAAGGAAAAATTAAGATCAGTCCATCATTTAGTTCTGATGTAACCCTCTTTGGATGCCTAGCTTATAGAAAATGGAATGGTTAGTGAATGGTTATTCGTCTGATGTTCAAAACCATGTGCTTATCTTTGAACAGTATGTGTCACCTTCAATGTTGTATTAGAAAAGTCTTTGAGGATAAGGGTTGACCGATGTGATATCTTGTGTGTGACCTCTGATATACAGTCGTTGCATCCAGGACTGGTTCCCACACAGTGGATGTCCCTGTCCTGAGGTAGGGGGCTGCTTCTAACACAACCTGTACCCCCACAAAATAATTAGCCAATTATAGTTTAGTTTCATATACTTTACTTAATTAATTCCCTTAGATGAAACTAGTAAGGTCACCCACAGACTTTGGTGGTATTTACATACAGTATTATGACGGTATTTGTGTAAAACTGACTAGTACTTTTAAGCGGAGTGGATGTTATAGCCGCACCTTTCCAGAACACACTCATAGCTTTGCCTTGACACTGATAGACTCAAAAAGAACCTGTACATTTACTGCCAGACCAACAACTTCACTGCTCACCTTTTCCTGCATCCACTGTCACTCTCTACCACCATATAATCTGTCTGTTCCTCGCTCTGTCTCTCTCACATTCACTCAGCTTGCTACACTGCTCTGTGTTTGTTAGCTCACCTTTATCATCAGGACTGAGCCCGAAATAGTCCCAGGCCGGGAGCATTTTTCTTTTTTGCTAGTTCATCCTGTAACTTCATTGTCCAGACCCCTTGTTGCTCAGCTCAGGTGCGCTGCCTTGTCCACTAGTAGAGAGACTGACCTCTGGTGGCGCTACAGTACATAACCTCAACACAGCATCTCTGCATCAGTTTAACAGGAAGAGGAATGTCTGTATTGGAAATCATACCATTGGGGTTTCTTAATACCCTAGTGTACAGTGATACCTTTATGCCTAGTCGCTGATATGATTCTTGGCTTTGGAAGTAATGTCACATTAAAAGAGCTTAAGTTAGAGCAGACAAACACACTGATTAATCCATTCTTTCACTTTTGTTCTTGTGTTTTTGGTTCAAAACAAAGACACTACCCTCCGAGCTCTTGAGATACAGAGTATCACTCTTATTTGAGCCCCATGCGAACCACTTTGACATGTGGAGAAATCCAAAGTTTGACAGTCCTGCTGTGCCTAGTTATGGCTGCTAAGCTTTGATTGGTCGATCGCTGTTTGGGAGCAAACTGTCTATTACCAAAGTGGCTTTCAGATATAAGGATATAAATGGCTCTGTTGTCTTTAACATTCCAACCATTTTCTGAAAAACCATCACACCTCTGATTTCATTGGACCATGAGACAATGAGCTGAGATGTCTGGGAAGAAAGAGATGCGTGAAGAGAGGAGCGAACCTTTTATGTCACTTATCCACGTTGTACAGGGACACAGAGCTCAGTGCACATTAGTTGACTGCTCCCCCAGGATTCACAGATCATTTCTCTTTCCTGACATGCTACAAGCAGCACTGCCCTAGGGTGCCTGACAGAGCATGACATCGCCTCTGTTTGTGTGCGCTTATGTGTGTGTTGCAGAGGGGCCCGAACCTCAACCCATCAGCACCTCCTGCCGACTGCAAACCCTCAGGGCCCCCTGCTATCCAAGTCAGCTGCCTCACTTTGTTAACATGCTGTATGATGGTGGAGGTAAACGCAAACTACGTTTTTGCAAGGTTGCCGTAGACACCGTCGAATGTATCAGTACTAAAAACTCTGCCCAAGGACTTAATTTGATACTGCAGCTGTGTGGAGTTGGTGTAACACAGGGTCGACTCATTATTTACTGTTCAGACAGACAATTAAATGTGTTTTATTGTTCTGCAGAGGTGTGAGGTCTCTGAATCACAGGTAATTTATCATATTGAAAGTCAGTTCAGAGACAGAACAGTGTGTGGTATTCATTTAAAGTCATTTAAAACTAATCAATATATTGGCGAATTGCAGGAAATCCATTTTCGGTTTCTCTGCAGTACCATTCAACTCACTATTGCTGCTGCCTGCTGAAAATCTCACCTCTTGAAATAGTCTGTGACTGTCAGCTCCATGTTGTTATTCTGTTATGTGCTTTGAGTGAGTTTTTATCAGCCTCAACTTCGAACCTAATCTGTAATAAATAGCCGCTTTGCTCTTTTTCTCTCTGATTTATCAAATACAGTAGTGATTTATGATAATCTTTATATTTGATGTTCAGAAACTGCTTGTGTCTTGTTGCTGTTTTATGAAGAAAACCAATCTGATGGACAGGAAACTATCCATTGTACTTTCTCTTAAATAATGAGACAGGAAATGCTTAAAGGGAGGGCCACCTACACAAGACTGGCCAAAGCAGTCGATTGGTGACCCTGCAGGGCCCTAAAAGCCCAAGGTTCATTGCATGTCAATTGGTTTTGCTAGCTTAATTAATTGCAAATTTGTTTGGGAATTAGCAGCACTAAAGTACATTATCAACAAAGGCAGGTCCTTCATTATTAGCTAATTATGTAGGCATGTCTTGTAGAGAAACCCTTTGTCGAAATACTGTTTTAACAACTTATTATGATCATGATACATTTTTCTAAAAATGTGTCTAATGTAACTACCGCAGCCTTACACAGAATATGTATTATTCCAAATAGTACCGGTTAGACTGGTCTCAATCTCGGAACCCATTGCTATCATCTGACAATGATGGCCAGTGTTTCAGAGTTTCTGGTGTCAACAGCAGCTATCCATGCCAAAACTCCCCTATCCATGCACCGTGACTTACTTGACTCAAACTTCAGCTTACTTTGGTTTTCTCCAAGTCCCAGTTTGGTCTTGAACTTGAGCAGGCTTTTCCTCCCTTGGGCTCCTCTATAGATTGGGCCCAAGGGTCTCATCTATTCCTTATTAAGGTGGCCTGCTTGATTCAAGTGAGAGTGATTATTTCTGGTAATCTTCGTTATGGGTGGGTGGGTGATTGGCCCAAGTGATTGGTACTGTGTGATGGAAGCACAGGTGCTGTCAGCACCACAACGTCTGTGCACCGGTTGTTTGCGGTCCGATTAGCAACTTGAGACACAAGCGTGGAGTTCAACTGACATCCAAGGAGAAAATATCACGTTGGTGAGCATGTTCTGACAAGGGACGTGAGACTGAAGCAAAATTCAAGGTGAGATGAATGCTTCCAAACTCAATGTAAAGATTTAAGCAGATCACGCACGGATTTGCTTTAGGCAGTGAGGCAAAGACCCACTTTATGCTTCAGCTTAAGCAAATAATCTGTGCTTATCCAAAATTTGGATGACTCTTTTGCATGAGCATCAAGACAAGAGGAAAGAGGCTCTGGAGGAAAATAAGGGATACATCACATCACTGAAGTTTGAGACTATATGACAGAAGCAGTAGTTGTCCTCACTGGTCCAAAATGGAAAATCTTCCTTAACCCAATGAAACATCCAGTGACACACCTTGTGGTCAGAGATTTTTGTGAATCTACTCAGATCTTGGGTATATATTGATACATACAACCCCTTCAGTTTTGCAATGCGAGTTTACCTGAACCCAATTCGTTTTAATACCTGGTCCAAATTATGATTTGGACTGTCTCTGAGAGAGCAAATCAGGTCTTGGTAAAAACCAAGTCGACCCATAAAGACCTCACCTTTGAAGCATTAGTCAAATACTGTTTTCACAGCAAAATTATCACGTATATGCAGGTTTTTTAAACGAGGCTAACGTTGCTAAAAATAGGCGACTGACCCTTTCCCCATTGCTAGAAGAAAAGTTTGCCTTTCAATTTTTTCCTGATGTTCACTGGAAAGACAAGATCCAATTTATATCTGCTCAGGAGACCAGAGAGAAAGACGTATTTAAACGTCTTTGTGTCCTGCTCTCACTACTTGTGTAGCTTCTAACTGAATCTCTATGGTTTGAGGTTTAGTTTCTCTCCTGCATCGCTGTTTTTACATTAAGGTATCTTCATTATTTTACTGTTTCACATTTGCTTTCAGCTGGTTAGGAGTCGTGTTAAGTTGCTGCTGATGAAAACCCATTTCCTGATTTTGCTACTTCATAACAAAAGCTTTTTGATTACAAAATTAAAAAAAATTATCGTGAAGAATTTATAGTAAATTAGATGTTTATGTGCAGTTTACAGTCACTGGACTGAAGACAAACAATTTGTCAAAGAGATTCAAGTCAAGCCGCACATGTCTATGAAAAAAGAGCAGAAGTTACCAACAGAGGCAGTTGGAGCTGGAGCTAATAAATACCTGTGACTACTGCAGTAGTGATTTGACCAGGGTATAATGTGGGTGGTACCCTTTCCTACTGATCATATCCAGTTCCAGGGTTTCATGTTTGGTGGCGTAGATCAATGCTGAGGACGGAGTTTCGGCCGACACATCTATTCCATTAGCATACGGGTCATCCAGCTATACCAGGGGAGTCAGGGGTCAAGAGTCCCTCAAGTGATGAAATTAACTATTCACTGATGTTCCTGAAGAGGGAGAGGGGGAAAGAGGGAGGAAAAGGGGGTTAGCTACCTTATCATGCCACAGAAACCTGCAATCATCCTCGGAGGCAGATTAGAGAGCGGACCGGTGAGCCTGTGAATACCCTTCACTGCCTGAGCAGGTGGCCTCCCATACCAAGTACAGCACATTAATCCAGTCTGTTAACAAATAAGCAGCCCGGCTAATAGAGCACTGCCAGAGGCTTATGTTTCCACCATTACGGGGAGACTTGTTTAATTTGTCTCTGCTTTGGACAGAGAGTGGGGGGCGACGGAAGGAAGGAAGAGTGGGGGGAGAAGAAGAGGGATAGAGAGTGGGATCAAATGAGGTAGGACGACAGGGATTGACGGAGAAAGAGAAGAGGGAGGAAGGGGGAAGGGGGGGTGGGGTGCGAAGGAGAGCTGAAAGGACAAAAGTAGCTGAAAAAGTGCCCAGCTTGGCGAGCGAGAGCGGGACTTAAACAGCGGGTTTGTGTAGTCAGCAGTATCACACACAGCCTGCTGTTCCCTATGAATGTTTGCCTGGCTTGTTGTCAATCAAAAATGGTGTTAAGTGAACTGCACATAATGTGTTTGGAATGAGCCCAGGAGACTTGTACTCCAAATATTACAAATGGTGATCACTACAGACACATATACATGCACACACACAGTCTTAAACTATTCTGAGGTGTTAAAGCTTCTGGGGAAAATTAGGGACTGTTTGAAAATTATTAGGGTGGTGAGGGGGCGTATATTATAATTATATATTTATATTATAATACTTTTTAAGCAGGCATTTTGTTAATATTTTCTTTGGAGTAATACTTACCATACACACATTAGAAGTGGGATTAGAAATTTCATTCTTCGGTGTTCGACATTATCCATGTGGTAAAAAAAAGTTCATCTGAGGCCACCAAATATTCCATGTACGTGACCCCATGTGGTCACCATACTGTGAGCATTTGCCAACACAATGTTACAGTTCCACAAACATCTCGATTCCTCTGCACCTTTTAGTTCAACATCCTGCAAAAACAGCAACCAGTACTCATCACCTCCTAGCTACAGATATGTCAGGGCGACTGAAATACTGAGGAACAAAACAGCAACAAAAATGTAGGAGTGAATGGAAGCAAGAGTTTAAGTGACTAGAGTACAACATTGAGGGGTTTAATGTACTGTGGTGTGTGCTGCCAGTTTTCTCAACTAGCCAAGGTGAGAAGATGTAGAGAAGAGAAGTCATATTTTATCTTAAACAAGCTACCAAAGTTTAGGGGCCCATGCAACCAGTCCCTCGAAATCT
Organism: Lutjanus campechanus; assembly: GCA_027495735.1. Classification (NCBI taxonomy): domain Eukaryota; kingdom Metazoa; phylum Chordata; class Actinopteri; order Lutjaniformes; family Lutjanidae; genus Lutjanus; species Lutjanus campechanus. The sequence goes on from JAJHUR010136835.1 coordinate 18,507, forward strand.
TAGCATCTGTACTTGCCCTTTCACAAAATTTTGATTGCTCTAGCTGGCCTCTGTTATAGACTAAAGAGATCTAAAATAACAGGCTACACTCAAATTAAACTATGAGACTACTTTATATAAATCACCTGTTTTTAACTTAATGCAGTGATGCAGACTGAAGTGAAGGACTGAAGAGATAACATTTAATGGCTCCATGTGTGTTCTATGTTTCTCATAACTGACATATCAGTCTTGTTAGCTAGCTTCCTGGCAAAATAAAGTCCTCAAAAATTATTTTTGACCCGTGCATATGGCAGATGGCATAACTCCCATCATACACTCAAGCCATCATTTGTATATACTTTTTTTTGTTTGTTTAAAGCTATAATGCAATATTTCCCACTTTTTCCTATGTTGTATATTTCCAACAATGTTCAAACCCAGAGAAACCATGATTTTATTCAAGGTGCCTTTCATTTGGTCACCTGTTAATGGCGTCTGGGGAAGTATGGGATACGTGAGGCAGTGAGGAGGGAAGTTGGCAAATGTCACTAAACGTAACATAAATGACACTTGAATACATTACCTCCACCGTGAACGTGATTTTTGCCCGTGTCATGTTAGATAGATTTTCATTGGCAATGGTGGTTGTTTAAACAATGCAGACAACAACTTCCATGATCCCATGCTACTTCATGATCGTGATCAAACTACGTCTTTTGTTATTGTTTTGATGCAAAGGATCCCTAACAGCAGAAGTGACATAGTTTTCATTTTCATCTGAATTTAGGGGCGAGTCCAAATTTCAATACCCTCCCCTGCCCTCCAAACAAGGCCTGACTACTGTTCCTTTAGTAAAAAACAGAAAGTAAGTAGCCCGCTCTCTTCAACCTCCCCTCCCCGCTTATAATTGTTATGTAGTCCTTTAGTGGACTGAACTGTATCTGATCTAAAAAGATGCTCAGTTAATGGGAGTGGTCAGTGATTTATTTCTGGATGTGTCCTGTGTTGTCTTGTTTCCATTAGCACCAGTGAGAACAGCCTTTTACCCCCTCTGATTCCCTGTAGTCCAGTGGCAGCCATGTTCCCTAATGGGCCCACTGACATGCGTTCAGCTGTAATGATCACCTCCAGGGATTTCCCCTTAGTTTGTCTCAATGACGGACGCCCATGAGGACAAATCGATAACTGGCCCACTGTTGCCACCCAGGTGACTATTTTCATCTCAAATTTCCTCTCTGGTTTGGATGAACGCCTCCAACCTGCCGCTCTGGGCCACTTTTCCTCTCATCTGGCTTCTCTCTCCCACTCCTGCTTTTTCTCTCCGACAAAACATCTGAACAAACAGCAGTTTCCTTGAAGTTGTTTTTTTCAGGCACTGTATTTGAAGTATGTAAAGACACTAGCGACTGTCTGAATGAGCAGCTAAATGTCGGAATGAATAGAAGAAAACGCACTGCAGCAAACGCTCATATTACCATTCATGCCAGGGGGTTGTTTTGGCTTATGAGGGTGCAATATTCCTCTTTTAATCACTTTAGCTCAATAGTGATATTGTTCTAATTCATTTTCCAGCTTCTAAAGGCAATTTAAACTAATTTGCTTAAACTACTGTTGTATTCTATTACAGTAAACCTCTTTAGCAAAGAAACTGTATGTTAATTAACAACAACTGCATTATGTGACAATGATAGCTTAACATGAACATTTCATCATTACAAACTTTCAGAATAAATTCAGAGCTGCAAGTAATGTATTCATGCATTTTAAATGACAAACCCCAATTACAAAAGTTGTTCCCAGACGCTTACTGAGTGTTGTTAAAAGAGAAGGTGATGTATCACAGTGGTAAATACGTCCCTGTCCCAACTTTGTTGCAAGCTTCGAATTCAGAATGATGTATATTTACAAAAAAGCAATAAAATTAATCAGTTTGAACATTAAATAATTTGTCTTTGTACTGTATTCAAAAAGTTTTTGCAAGTCACTGCATTCTGTTTTTAAGTTTTACACAACAGCCAAATTATTTTTTTGTAGAATTGAGGTTTAATTTACCCTCAGTTTCAAGTTGAATGGAAGACAGTGACAGCAATATTCCCATGATATTTCCTGGGAATGTCTGTCCAAGCTATTTTAGCAATTAATTGTGGGCTGGTCGTTGATTAGTAATTTCTTTCAGGGCCAGAGCGGGGCGGTTAGCCGGCCTCTCGTAAATCCCCTCGTCTTCATCAAGCCTTATTTCCTACTAATGAGGTTTATTAGATTACAACTCCAGCTCACACGTTTAACAAAAGATTAAATTGGCAGAACTCTGCGGCGAATATGTTTTTATAATACAGCCGTAATGAGTGAAAGTTAAGGAAATGTGAAGCGCTAAGCAGGAATAAGTCATTGGACATGCTGAACTAGGCCGGGAGGGCCAGAACGCTCAAAGAGGCGCGTAATGCTGTCGGATAGCTCCTAAATGAAAGTGACGTGACAGCGCTAATGAGACGGCTTCACATTACGTGTGACTCCCGCCTGAGGGACACATTATAGCTGACTTAATGAGAGGAGATATTGTACACAGGCACTTTTGTAGTTGAGCGATGAGACCGCCGGCCTTGCTGCTGAGGTACAAGCCACCACAGCAAGCAAGTGGTTTGTTAAAGAGGCTGACAGGTTGAGCAACAGGGAGTGCGCTGGCTAAACGCTCATTGTTGTGACCGAGGCGTCGGGGTGAGATGAGGTCAGGTCTGATTCACATATAACCAGAAACCAGACTGACAACACTGGGCTGAAAAATAGAAACCCTGTGCGTCAGAGGGGAATTAAGGTTAATAGCTTCTGTGACAGTGTTTACAGGACAATACAGCTGTTGCTTTTAATCACTACAATAATTCATATTTGGTTATAAAGCTCATGTATTACGTTTTATGGATGATTACTTGGGATTGATAGAGAACATGTGCATTATTTAATATACCACACCCTTTACTCAGGCTAGGAATGGATCACCATAGTTGAATTAGACAATAGACTAAAGTGTACAACGAGCATCTAACACATGACAATAGGAGATAAATTTAACAGTAAAGTGCAAGCAAATATCAACCACGCTACATAAAAGTGGGGCTGCAGTGATGTGTTTTTGGTTGTCTTTTAAAAGTACCCACGATCTGCTGCTCCCCTCAGGTCCACATGCTGGGGCCATAGTGGCTAAAGGCAGTCTCGCTGTGGGTCTTAGCCAGAACCCCTGGAACAATCCAGAGAGAACTACCAGAGGACCTGAGGGAACTAGTGGCACGTATTTTCAGTCACATATTTTCAAACATAAAAAGTCAGACAGGAAGTCGGGAGCTAGACTATTTTGGGATTTATTAGCCAATAAAAGATTCTTAAAATCAGTTCTAAAACGGGTAGCCAGTGCTGAATTTTGTCCAAGTTGCAGCTGAACGATAGCTCTTTTTGGTAAACCAGGGAACCGGCCATTACAATAATCAGGTCTGGTTGTAACAAAAGCATGCACTCGTTTTTCAGCACTGGCCTGGGAGGGAAGGAGACAAACTCTGGCAGTATTTTTCAGGTGGTAGAAGACAGGTTTTGTAATATTTCGGATGTGGCTTTGAAACTTAAATTTGAGTGTCTTTAACTTCGATTTAGAGGTCAGTTTCTCTCTGCGTGCCTCTGCTCAAGTACCTCAGTCTTGTTGTCAAGAATGGACAATTTTCTAACTTAAAAAATGACGGAACGAAAACAGTAAACACAGCCTGTCAACACTTCATAATTGATCAACAGGACTTTTAATTCACAGGCAGATCTAGAGAACAACTACATCCAAGTCCAACACCTCAATATCAATATATACCTATATATTGATATTGCAACCATATTGTAGGAATGACTATTGCTACTTTCACAAAGTATTAACACAATAAGATTTTAAATAGATAATCATCAGTAATGTTGATATAATAACTAAGTGGGTAAAGGCAAATGACAGAACAGCTCAGTTTGGTAAGTTCAGAAAATTACATTACTTATCATATCACTTATTATATCATAATATAACTATATCCATAATCTAAGGCAATCGATATAATATTCATATATCGCCCAGCTGCAGCTTTAACTTGATATTCCACCTTCTTACAGCAAAGACTTCATCTGATTCAACAGCTTATCTGACACCTCGACTCCTGACACACCAAACTCATTTCAGTGATTTAACATCAACTGACACTTCGACTCTTTTCAGTGCTTCAACTTAAACTGCAGCAAGAAAAGAATTAACATTTCAAGATATTTCCACCTGTTTTCAGTATTTTCACCTGCGTCTTTCAGTGCCAGCAAGCCCAATTAAAGTTTCTTTTCTGGTTGATTTAATTTGCCACCCATCTGTACTTTTGGCATTGTGAGATGAGAAATGGAGCAAAATGCAGATTTTCCATAAATAACTAACTTTGTGTAACTCAAACAATTACGCATGTACCTACCATTTACCTCTAACTTTATCCTCTGCAGGATCTTGGCATCATTAACTCATTATAAATAGCCTGTTGCTTTATGGCTTGTTGCAGTTCCTCTAGTGATAAACCCTGTCTTTACAGGAAGTATTGACACTGACACTGGGGAGGGAGTGTTGGCTGTGGTGGATGCAGCCATGTGCAATGTGTTCACACCCTGCTCGCTGTGCTCTGGTCAGGCCTCAGTCGCCGTCTGGGTGACTGATGGATCTCCAGCATCTATTGACTGGAAAAGAAGAGAAAAGAGAGGGTCACTGGGAGGTGTGTGAGGGGAGGGAGGGTACGACTGTCCGACTCTCCACAAGACACGAGTCACACCTCATTAGTAGGTAGTGGAAAAGAGAATGGCAGTTATGTCTGCCGTGAAAGCGCTGTCTCACACAAACACACACACACACATTGACACACATACACACACACACTTCTACCCCAATTACCCCTATCCTGTCCCTTGAGCTGACGGGTTGAGTTATGCTGACAGGCACCCCTCTAGAAAGCGCGGGGAGGGAGAAAGTCAAAAGAGGGGGAAGGAAAGAGGAGAAGGAAAAAAGTGATGGAAGGGTGAAAGCTGGGGGAGTTCAGAGAGGGGGGGAGAACAGAGGAGGGAGAATAGACGGAGAGGGGAAAGGGGGGAGCCGCATCACGCGGCACGAGGCAGAATGAAACATGTCTCCTTGTCACCTGCCACACACTGTAAATGGATGGCCCCCGCAATCTTGCCATCAGCGACTTATCTCTGCAGCCCCAAAGTGGAAAAAGGGCGAGGAAAAGGGAAGGGAAGGAAGCTGGAAAATGGTAGAGAAGAGTTTCTTCTGCCACAAACTCGCTGTAATTTGTTACAATTTCTAAAGACAAATATGACAGGATGGAATTACTCTGCCACCACTGAGGCAGTCATTTGCAAATGCCATAAAGTGCAGGTATAAATCTCTTACCCAGATCCACTTAATCTGAGGCTTCTGGGCTCTTCAGCAGCCGCTGTCTTGTCAAGCATGTGTTTACAGTGAAAGCTTGGGGAAAAAAAGGGGAAAAAAAGAAGAGGAAGAAGCATTGTACAGTAGAGATGGAAGTGGCTGGTACACAGTGGTGACTGATGCTTTCTGTAGATGCCAAAAAACAGGTAAAAAGCTTTGGAGGCCTTCAGATGATTTTGACAGATGTCCTGCAATCACGGCAAAGACTTTTCACATGATTTATAGTCGACAGGCCAATAAGTCCTGAAATAGAAAAGACGTTTGACATGCTCTTATTCAGTGCATGGCTGCAATTTGGCAAAGATTCTGAAAACTCCACGATTTCAGACAATATTTGGGAGGAAGTTATGGAAAGAAGTTGTTATTTTGCTTAAATGACTTGAGCCTCACATGCTCACAAAAAATAGCATTTTGAAAGGTTTGAAAATCTCAAAAGTTGTCTCACTTGAAACTTAACTTCCCAAAGTTTTGACATGAGTTGCAAAGGTAAAATAGGGTTTTACACAGCGCAGTTGCGGCAATTACCTTTTAACAGGGGCCGGCAGCCAAGCGTTTTTTCTGTTTTTTGACGGGGGTCCGGAATGGGCCAGCAACAGCCTGATGGCAGCATGAAGGCAGGGCCCTATAGTTTCTGTGATGACATAATCACTGCTGGAATCGTGCAATTGAGAAAAGCCATGACACAGATTTCATAGGGCCCTACATTAAGTTGGTGCTAACTAAGCTGACTGGGCTTTTGAAAATATTGCTTCATAATATGGTGTTATGAATAACACGTAACACATTTTAAGAAACCAACAACTGTAGTAGAATTTTACAAGGAATATATCAATGTAGAGTCTTGGAATGATGTGTTTTCAACAACAAAAGAAACTAAATTCCGATTTTCTTGACTTGTAAAATTATCTTAGGAAACTAAGATCCCCCAATGTCTAGGTAGGGGTCAACTTAAACCCTTTGACCTGGTGAAATCCTGTAAATGCAAATAATGAAGTTCGAAGTTCATTCTTGAACTTGAAGTGGCTGGTACACAGTGATGTGTGATGCTTTCTGTTGAGGCCTCAGCATGACTAGACTATCAGCTCCAACTATTACACGTAGAAAAGACGATCAGCATGTCTTTATTCGGTGCAAGGCTATGATCAGCATATCTGGCACTCAGTGAACTCATACAATACTTGTGGGAAAGTTATGGAAGTTAGTATTTTGTATTTAATGTCTTGGGGCTTGTTGTAAGCAGAGATGGCACATTATTGACTTAAAGCGATATTCCACCTTGTGAGAATAACCCACTCAGTATGTACTCACCACTATGCCGATGTGATGATAAGTGAAGATCTTCAGTTCACCAAACAATCCTGGAGTTTTAGGAGAAGCAGGGTAGCAGCCTCATCCAGTACAATGGCAGAGATCGGTGACCACGGATAAAACGTTAAAAATAGCACACAAAACAAACAAAATGTCTCCATCCTGCTTGTGTGGTGTAATCCAAGTGTCCGCGAGCCGCAACGTTAAAAATTAACCGCAAAAGACGACATTTACGCCATGTTTTTAGCAGAAATATCAGCTGTAGCACGTAGCCGGTAGGATGTAAACATGGCGTCGATCTTGTGAGACTTCCGCACGTGCACGTGCGTCTAAAGTAAGACTGTTTTGAAAATGTAGGAATACATGTAAAGTACAGAGTTTGGTGTTTAAATGATATATACAGATCTGGCTGAAAGTCACAAAAATGAGCACTTTGAAAGATCTGAAACTTGACAAACTGCAAATTTAACTTCCAAGACTTGACATGAGTTACAAAAGTAAAGTTGAAATAAAAAAGAGATTGACCTGGAGAGTTTTGACCAAGTGAAATCCTGTAATCATAACAAATAAAGTAACAAATTCATCTTCATCATAAGTTTGTTCTGGAGCTGTTCATAGGCTTTGATTTCTACCGTGTGATCTTCATCAGCAGACAGAGTTTGCCCCATGTCACGCAGTTAAAAGCAGATGCGGAAATTTCCTCTGGACTTTTTGTCTGTGCCAGCTAAAAAAATTCAGATTCAAAATCATTTATTCATTCAATTTCATAATGGCAGAAGAAAGCGCTGATTGGCTCTGACAGCTGGTTTGACAGGTGCTCTTTAATGGGGAAGGTAAAAGTACAAAAAGACAATAAGATCCAGGAAGTCTTGCTTGATATAAAGTTAGGCAGACAACCATGGAAAAACCACTAAGGCACTCTGTCTTCTGATGAAACAATACCATAAATTTATTCTTCAAGCACAGTATTTGTAAACAGTGTCACAACTGTCATCAGTCAGATTTATTTGTCTTTTTAATATAGACAAAAACTTAAAAACTTTCACTAGAAGACGGAGTGTCTTTTATCCATGGTTGTCTGCTTAACTTTATATCAAGCCAGACTTCCTGGATATTATTGTCTTTTCATTTATTCAGTCATTATGAACCTTGTAAACCAGTTAACAAAACAATCTCTCCTTAAGCTCTGTTTGTAGCTGTTCTGGAGCTTTTGATCATGTCAAAATATTTTGATCAGTTTCAATTTTATTTTTATTCCAATTTTAATTTGTCAAGGTAAGAATAAACTCAAGTTTTGAGCAAACATCGATGGGAATGTGTTACCTAACAGTCTTGTATCTTGACTCGCAGTTATTGCAGTTATAAAGCGTATTACTTGCCCTTAACAGCAACAAAGAGACGTACAACTACAAGGAGATACAAAACAGCTACAGAGAAACGGAGAAAAAAAACACACAAATAGTTGCTAAATGACAAAAGAGACACAGAACAACCACAAATAGGTGCAAAATGCCTTAAAAACAATTACAAACAGATGCAAAGTGACTACAAAGAGACACAAGGTGACAACAAAGAGTCACAAACTACAAATAGGTGCCAGGTGAAAATAACAAATCTGAAGAGATGCAAAATGTTTGTAAAAAGTTGCAAAACAACTACAAAGAGATATAAAATGACTATAAAGAGACGTACAGCAACTACCAATAAATGTAGAATGAGTCAAAACAAGTCAAAGACTTGAGACGTGACTTTCACTTGTCTTAAATGGCCCCAGATTGACATTGGGAATGCCAAAAATGACATTAAAACACTGTTGTTAAATGGGTGGAGAAACTTTTGTGCCTATGCATCAGTTCGTTCGTGAAAAAGACACCTGCATTCAGTTTCTGTTTGTTAACAAGTTTCATTTTTCTCGCCTGCAGTCGAGCAATTAGCAGCACTGCTGTTGAAATCGTGAGCTGTCTGCGGTCACGTCGTAGTAAACATCTCACATGCACTGCTGCTAGACAAAACACAACAGTGCAGGTGCTGGCATTCGGGGCATTTAACAACAGCGATGAAAGATGATCACACAGCACAGAGTATTATCAGCGCATCAGACAGTGAGTGATGAGTACAGTCACTGCCTTAATTTATGCATTGCTACTCCGTCTTGTCACCGCTGTTCAGCTCGAAGGATTTTACTTCCACCACGAGGAAGGCAGGATGGAGGGAGCGAAGGAGGGAGGGAGAGAAAAAAATAACAGTGGCAAGCGTGGATTTTCTACTTCCTCCCTGACCAAATCCCACCATTTCAGGAGATTAACCTCGGCATGCGATAAATGTTCGACTTCTTCTTCCCTTCCAATTTCCTTGGAGCTAGAAACTCCAGAAGCCAGCGCGGCATGTAAGATAAAAAATGATCACCTAATTCACTCAAGCACAAAATACATTTCTGGAGAGAGGAGGAAAAGCGGGCAGAAGAGGGAGAGAAAGAGAAGGGAGTGTGTCACCAGTGCACTACCTCAGTCCTCAGTTCAGAATTCTCCTCCATCAATTATTATTAAATGAAGCACTTATTCAAAAGGACCTGTGTATAGCAAATAGGTCGTACCACTGTGATTGTCTGTAGAATTTCTTCTTTTTCTCTTATCCTGCGGGATTAATCGCATTGTTCAGCTTTCTCCACTACCCATAGTGCACCTCACATGGCAGCTGTGCTCAAAACGCTGTTGATTGCTGAAGGTGCCCTCTGCAGATTGCTGCTGCCACTAAGCCATTTAAATGGAGTTGTTAATAAAATGTAGCCATGATTGCCTTCCACTTCCCGCTCGTCTCTGGTTTGGCAGATGGTTGTCGCAGGACTAATGTAGGATTTAGGCTAACCACCAAACTGCTCTTAAATGTTAAAGTCGGACTGAAATACAGAAAATACAAAGAAATCACTGTATACATACAGTGCATACATACTTTGTGTACTTATTTGATAAAAAATTTAACTACCAAAAGTCAGAAATTGCTTTTTTCTGCCAAGATAGGGCCTTGTATGTGACTGTGTGATTTTCTGGTTTTGCCTGATAATGTTGGTTGTAGTAATTTGGTTGTTGCTATACCTATGGACTGAACAGGCCTGCCTTTTTAACCAGCTGAGGCGGCTGATAGGTTGTTTCACTTGAAAAATGTCACTGAAAGCGAAGCTAAATGAGAGAAAAGAGATTCACAAACATAAACATAAAGAGACATAAGAGACATAAAATGACTACAAACACACACAAAGCAACTACAAATAGATGAAACATGTCTATAAAAAAATTCAAAACAAGTACAAAGGCGCACAAAATGACAAGAGACACAAAACAACAAAGAGATGCAAAAAGTTTATTTAAAAAAAGTTGCAAAACAACTACAAAGAGACACAAAACAACAACACAGAGATGCAAAATTACTACAAAGAGACAAAGAAGACTACAATGAGACACTCGATGACTGCACGGTGATGCAAAAGAACTACAAAGAAAAGTCTGACTTGTTACTGAAAATGTTACTGAAAAAGATGCTAAACTACAACAAAAGGATGCACAACTAAAAGAGATGCAAGACAACTACAAAGAAACACAAAATGACTATAAAAAGATGCAAAAAATAACCACAGAGAGATACAAGACAACTACGAATAGATGCAAAACACAAAGAAACATAAAACAAATACAATTATGCAAAATGTCTGCAGAAAAGATGCTAAACAACTACAATCTACAGTACAGTCAATGAAATGCAAAACGGCAACAGAGAAGTGAGAAAGAGACACAAAGGCCACACGGAGACCCAAAAGAACTACAAGAAAATGCAAACATTGCATCTATGTCCTTTGTTGTCTTTTTGTGACTCTGTCAATCAGGGTATATACAGACAGTTCACCAGCATGTGTTTTCTACATTAATCCTTTATGTCATTCTGTCATAAAAAAGTGTGTCAGTGTTCACACTTTCACATTTTAAGTAGACAAGAGACACAATTTCAAAACCTCTCTCAAATCACTGCTGACCATGGCTACTAATATTTGCTTGGGCTGTCAGCATTCCTGCCTTACTCACTGACTTGTTGAGTTAACATTTGAGTCACTGCCTCGTGCATGTTTGTGTGTTTTGAACTGGTCTTTTTAAATATTCTTGTTATTGCTCAAATGTGCCAGCGTTCTATCACTGCTGGCAGTCGGCCTCAGAGCTTCATCTGAAACCTCACTGGGGCAGTTTATTACTTCGAGATGTCATCCAAGACATTTTTACCAGCCAAAAGTTGCCTCTAATGATCCATTAAAGCTTGGATGTGTTTCTTCACCAACTCTCGCCTTTCTTCTGGTGTTGATCGTCGTCTGACTCACTGGAAGAACAAGTTTTATTTACCTGAATGATCCAACAATGAAAAAGAAAGAAAATTATTGTTAGTACAGTAACTGTAGTCAAGTAGAATGGAGCTTTTCAGATGTCCGTCCATTCATTCAGTGGCAAACTCAGAGGGCACTTTACCACGTTTTGTCCACTGGAAGGACCCCCTGGGGGGCATCCAAGAGGACAATTTTGTCTTTTTTTGAAGATGGGGGCACCAGAGGAGGTGGTTGCCTCACCTGCCCCTTCCTTGAGTCCTCCAGTGCATCCCTTATCAATACCCACTTACGTTTTGGAGGGTCACAGGGGTGGGGGTCGTGGGTGTACCCCGCCTCTAAACCTTGCCAGTCCATCACAGTGCTGGCGCATAAAGACAAACAATTGTTCACGTTCACATCCACACCTACGGGCGATTTAAAGTCTCCAGATAACCTCACCTGCAGGTCTTTGGACTGTGTGGAAGCTGGAGCACCCGCAGGAAACCCACGCTTTCAGATGTGAATATGTAAATGGTGTGATTAGCTGCAAATCACTTCATATGGAGGCGAAGAGTGAAGCAATCACATTTTACTTTCTGGCTTTCCTTAGCCAAAATACCTCCTACACATTTGAATAATGCATATGGACAATTGTTGGACTAATTAATGTCCACCAACCTACCTGCACCATGAAAAAGGTTTCCCTTGACACAACGAGTTAATGAGCCCATTGGTGACGCAGCCACCAGCGGTCTGTTATGGAGGAGGCGAGCGATAGTGAGTGGGTGGATTATGATGGTGATTAGAACCAGCGGGTCAGGAGGGCCCATTCAATTGTCATCAATACCGGCGAGATAGGATATCATGCTAAAGCAGTGCTTCGTGTACCACAGGCACAGACACGGTGCCAGTGGGCAGAGGTATTTGAATATTAACTGAGAGGTGGGAAATACATAAACACTCCATCTTGTTGGCAGAGCCTGTTTGTCTGTCCCCGCAGAGTGTTGAATGTATGCCACGGCTGTGTCGGCCTGCATCCTTGTGATAAAAGGAGGGAAAAATTACACAGGCTCTCTTTGGCCAGACACTAACATATTCATTAGTGAGGAATGAGTGACTGGGCTGGTTGAAATGTCACTGGGCCAAACCGTCTCCCTGGACTAATGACCTCTCCATGTCTATGTTAGATGGAGTCATAATATTCTGGAGGTGTTAACTCTTCCTGACCAATAACCTGTAGGCATTAGAAACTGGTGCCTGATGGGCCAACCAGAATCAACTGACAACATCAGTGATTAAAGAACTGAATCCAGCAGTATTATTTACTGTATTGGTGTAAATGTAACATTTGTATTCCATTGTAACAGTGTTGAAATGGCAGAAATGACCATTTTGATGATTATGATAATGATGATTAATTGTTATATTTCATGCAACCAGACTAAAGGGTAGTCACCACCAAGAACAATAAGTCTATTGAATTTATAATAGGGTTTCCCTGACTAAATTTCAACTAGTAGTTGTTAGTTCAAGCCATTAGTTGACTAGTCGTTGCACATTTATGATACACATGGGTTTGTAAAATGTTTTATATCAGCTTCGGCACAGGAGCGCGCTGATGACCTCAGTGTTACAAGAGAGAAGGTCTGACTTGCAACAATCCTGCGGGTTTGATGGTGAGGCACAGCTCCCTTTTTCCTGTGACTAACGGATAAATAAGAACTTGGTTCCATTAAGACTCTTCTCACTGACTAACAGTTTGGTTGACTTTTAACTAACAACAGTCCTGTTGACAGCTCTTTGAGGCTGTAGCTGCTGTCGCGGTGCTTTGAGCTACATGCTAAAGTTAGCATGCTAACATGCTCACGGAGGCAAAAGTTTAGTGTGTTAGCATGCTAAGATAATTGTGCTATTATGGGAATCTATCCTATAGTTGTCCAGAATTGAACTAAAAACAAAAAATAAATTTTACTAGAATCACTAGGAGGTATTCTCTGTGTACAGAATTTCCATCCAGTGGTCAGTGACACTGATATACTTAGACTGGTGCTGCTAGCATCTATAAAAATGCCAAACCATCAGTTGTTTCAGCTGTTAAAATGAGCATTTGATGCAATTAATAGAGTAATGCGAAGAGAAAAATACTTGTTAGATAAGTGGCTGGTGAAAATAATAATCAGTCGCAGCTTCAAATAACACTGATGCATCTGACACCTGTTTTCACACAATTTATACACAAGTAGGAGATATCGGAGCCCTACACACTAAACCCACACGTCCCACATATAATTACTACATGAAGGTTGACCTGGATGTTTTCCCATGTTGCAGCTGGTATTTATAGTAAATAACCATGTAAAGGATGAATTACCCTCCTAGAATGCATTTGTGTTTGTTAAATGTATAAAAGTGTCTTCATATGGAAGATTGAGCTAAATAGTCTGATGCAAAGTTGCATCTTTTGAGAAGAGTGAGAAATTGTGAAGTCAGAGCTGGAGATCTGCTGTCTCAGGTCGCTCTCCAGGAGGCTGGCTGCGCCATGGAAACAGCTTTTGCAAATAGTCCAGGTTATGAAGTGTCAGGAGCCGTGATGAATAACTCTAATGATCAAGTGTGTGTTCTGGGTCACAGCAGTTAAAAGCGGTCAGGGTGGAACAAAATGCAACATGGCAACAACTTGTCCTTGCCGACACCACTGCGGTGAGGTAAAAGCCACACAGGCCTTACGTGTTAATACACCTGACAAAACGCTCCCTCGCTGATTGAACGCTAAAAGCCCTTCTGAGCAAAGCCAGACGGGGCTTTTTCTCCCGCGCAGGTGACTGCCGGCTGCCGCTGTCAGCTCCAATCACGTTGCCTTCTGTACCACGCTGTTCCTCAAACGCTCAAACCGAGCGAGGCTTTTCTCTTGCCACCTCCCTCCTCCCCTGTTGTTTTATTCATAGGGCTCAGGGTTCATTTGCCAAGTCCTCTGTTGTAGATTTAAGAAGACAAACAGCGCTGCAAATCCACCAGAACAGTGTTAGACTAAATGACATTTTGCTCTGCCGCCTGGCTAATCGTAAAGAAAACAGTGGCGGATCAGCGCTTAAACCTCGTGTCTTCGGGCAGATATCATGCTCAGTATCGCGGAGGGATCCTTTGAAGTGTTTGTTGTCTTCCAGAGGGCCCCCGGAGGAAATGCTTCTCTCATTCACACACACACATGCACAATCAGACACATGCGTATGCATGCGTTTACACACAAGCACACACCCTGAGAGTTAATGGTAGGGAAGACATTAAACAACACGCTTCTGTTTGTGTTACTGGTCGCATATTGGTGGCACTGATGGTGAGGATCCCTCTGCTGCTTTAGCGCTGCTATGCTTATGTCTCAGCAGCAGGATCACCTGAGAGCCAATAAAAACACGTCAGACCAGCGCTGACACAGTGCGCTGTTTTGCACACGCATAAAGTGTCGAAAAAATCATTCAGGAGTTTGGTGGAATAAATCTTTGCTCATTAATTTAACGTAAATACACAAGTCTTATTAACTCAAGTTCTTCTAACTTGATTTTTTTGACTTGACATGAGTTGAATGAATGTGCTGTACAGAGTTCAATCAACTCATTAAATTAAGTTTCTAAAGCAGCATGATCAACACATTAAGACTCTCCAGCATGCACTGTTTGAGAGTTAAAACTCCTCAGAGTCTTCTTAGTTTGAAGTTTCAAACTGAGACAATGTAAAAGGAAGTCAAATTTGTTTGTGATGTTTGCAGTCTGATTGAGGAGTTTTTGGTTCAGCAATGTTTATTTGTTTTGAGTCATTACAAAACTACCACCACAACCTTGTCTTTTCTTATTCTGTCAACTTAAAATTTTAAAGCAGCCCAGACACTAAGGCTGGATTTCACCAGTCCAACAAGGCTGGATTATTTTTTAAACATGATTTCTGTTGCACCAAGACTTTGAACTCCAATTTAAACTGTGATCCAGTATTGGCTTTAAATTTACATTCAAGGAGGGTTAGCTTTCAAAGTGGCTGCCTTTTTGAGATGGACTTTGTATGGACAAAATAATTCTCTGCTGAGGCATCATGTGTAGGCAAACTAGATTAATCTATTGATTAGCTAGCTAGCAATCAATATAATGTTAAAAAAACTTATTTAGCTTGCTAGCAAACATTATAACCATTTAAAAAAAACGTTTTTAGCTATCTAGCAGCAAACAGTATAACTTTTTGTTAAGGAATAAAGAGCAGCCAAAATGGTTTCCCCCTCTTTTATACATATGTCCCAAAAGCACTTGTGTTTATTTATTTAAATTCATATTCTTTTTAATTTGGGTAAGCAAGCATCTCCATATTGATTATTATTGATTTACTAAAGGGACATTCATTTTTAAATTGTGCAACACAGCTTTGCTTAATTTTAAATCTGGATTTTAAACCTAGTTTTACTAAACTCTGATTAGTACTAATTTTAGACTAAAATAATCTTTGTTGCTGCAACCCAGTCTAACCCTTTAAGTTAAAACAAATCATTTATTTTACAGTGTACACAGAAAGGAGAGGAGCAGTAAAAGTGTGTTTGACAGGTTAATGCACGTATAGAGATAAGCACACTTTGTGAAGACTACCGGACACAACACAACACAAACACACATATATGTTGCGTAGCTTCAGGCGAGAGCCTATAAAAACATATTAGAAAAGAAGAATCCTGCCAGGAAGAACGCTAACAATGGGGGGGAAGAGAGAACTGTGGGATGGCCCGCTTATCTTTGGGTGAGACTCAACTCTGCAGATTTAGAACGAGGTATCGCTCCAAGAAGCAATATTAAAAATTGTTTTTAGTCATGGTCGGCCAATTAGTTGTTATTTCTTGAGTCACATCTGAATGGCTGCCATGCGCCTACTCTTAGTTGCATATTTAGCCTTAAAGACAGATCATGTGCAAAAAAAAAAGAAGTCTGAAAATATTCAGTGAGAGCCTACCTGTGCCAACATTGTATGAGTGCTGGCAGGCACTGGCAGCACACTTTATGCTGCCATACTCTTAAATAAATTGATAATAAGCTCAACAGAATGCGCTGAATTAAATGGTTTTATTACTTTACCAACAATGCATTAAATTACAGGTGCATTAAGAGGTCAGATATCAACAAGTGCGCTAAGCTGTGACACCTACAGTAAGTCGCACTAATGACTGCATGGGGTATGGGTTCGGTTCGGGTCTCTTCACCAAACTGGCAGCCATCTCTTCGTAAGAGACAGCAGTGGCCGTCTCAGCCTCTGTCTCATTCTGTCAGCCTCTGACTCACTGACAGAAACAACTTTCTTTCCCCTGTTGTTTGTCTGTGGGCGCTCCAAACTTAGCAGCATCACGACGGTCACGCATGAAGTGTCCAATAAAGAGATACGACGCTGGGCAGGTTGGCACTCCTGTCAGTAGCCAGCTGTTTGCTAGACTGGCTGTGTCTGTGTGTCTGTGTGTTTTCTCGTTCGTGTTTGTCTCGGGTTTTGTTTTGACAGCGACATTGAGCGCTTGCATGTGTTCTGTTTATGTCTCCATCCATCCATCCGAGCAGTCATCTATCTATCAGTCTATCTATCCATCTATTCATCACTGTTATTTAATGAGACGGCATCGCACATCAAGGTTCATTGGCTGTGTGCAGACAAACCCGGATTTAATTAGGCCCCACCACTGAAATGCTTGCCCTCGCTGGCAAATGCACTGGCTTCACAAAATAATGACACATTTACATTTAACCATGTAACCTATTTCTAATTAGTCAGTTGGGTTTTGTTTTTTTTTCTTCATGATGGCGGAAAGTTCAGCAAAATGACAAACAGATGTATTGCCAATTATCATGCATTCTGAACAGCTCATTATTCCTTCATTTGTTTTCACCGTCATCTATCTCGTTTTTGGCTCTCCAATTTGTACAAGTGAGCTTGTGTAACCGAGCTGAGAGTCGGAGCTGGCAGGACCTGAATGCTCCTCCTTGTGTCTTGACTGGCTCAGCAGTTGCACCTCCAGCCAGTTGAAATCAATGGGGGCAGTGGGCAACTGTGGCTCTGTGTGCAGCAGATGGCAGAAGAATGGCCCTTCCTCCTACTGTGGCGCGCTCAGCGACATACAAATGGGTCAACTCTCAGCACTGGTCACATAGTATCATGAAGCCAGGGCTCTGGTGTAGTGGGGTTGTGCGACAAGGGAAATGGGGTCTCTTCAAACACATTTTCCTCAGATCTTCAGTTGGATAACTAATTGGTTGATGCATACTCGAAGTACAAACATTGGCAGCTGGTGTCCAGTCCTCTTACTGTATCAAGGGGAGTCTCATAGCCAACAAGAGCAGCACACATAACCCACAACTACTCTAAAGAGAAGTCAGTGCAAAATCACAGTAACACATAACTACAGTGTGGCAGCCAGTAAAGTTATTTACTTCAATCAGTATTCTGTTAAAGCACTAATTTCACATTTTGGGACTTTTTTTTTTTTTGCTTCCAAACCACAAGTTTAATTGAGAAGATACCACTCTCGTATCTCTCTGTGTGGTATAGAGCTCGAGCTAGGAAACAGCTAGCGTGGCTCAGTCAAAGTTAAAGTTAACCATGTATCAGCACCTTGGAGGCTTAGTAATTAAAACATGTCCTGTTTGCCAGGCCAGCTGTTTCCTCCTTCTTCCAGTCTTTATGCTAAGCTAAGCTAATCACCTCCTGGCTCTGGCAACATACAAGTGAAAACAGTTAGTCTGGAAAATGAGATATACTGTGTTAATTATTGATGTGATGATTTTGTTAACTTTAGAGAGAGAGCCAGGCTAGCTGCTTTCCCCTACTTCCAGCCTTTATGCTAAGCTAAGCTAATTGCCTCACAACTGTGGCTCCATACAAGGGAAAACAGCAAGTCTGGCAAATGAGACATGCTGTGTTATTTACTGATGTGATGATGTTTTTTAACATCAGAAAGAGCCAGGTTAGCCGTTTCCCCTTGCTTCCAGTCTTTATGCTAAGCTAAGCTAATCACTGTCTATTTCTAACTACATTCAAGGGGGAACAACAATTCTGGCAAACAAGACACGGGGGTTAACTACTGATATGATACTTTTTAAACTTTTGACAGAGCCAGGCTAGCTGTTTCCACCTGTTTCCAGTCTTCATGCTAAGCTAAAGTAATTGCCTCCTGGCTCAAGCTACATTTTTAGCGCTCAGACATGAGAGTGGTATCAGTCTTCTCATCTCTCATCTCTCTCTCTGCAAGAATGTGGGTATTTGTATACTATTCCTTTAGCAGACACTTCTGGCAACCATGGAACTGCAGTCATGTCAGTCGATCTTTTATTGAACAGAGCCAGATTTGTAGAAGCTAATAGCAGCAGATATCCAACAGAGACTCCCTACCTCAGGAGGATGATGCTGTTTATTTCCAGAATCACTTAACTCATCTTTAAATGTGACTTATTATTCCTTTGTTTACCATATTCCGGTGTATTTCTTAGGTCTGTATAAATTCAGTTTAATGTCATGTTTTTCCACCCCTGACCTTTCTGGGGACTGTATTGTAAATCCACATCAATATTTACAAGTACATAATGAAGTAGAAGAGTGTTTCATGCGCCTGCTGATGATTTATGGCTTTTCCACCGTGGCTGGGTCTTAATTGCTTGACACGCGTGTTAGTGTCAGCCTCACTGTGGTGGATGGATGGCTGCCAGCATGACTCTGTCACACATTCGCCCTCATGTGTTTTGCTCTGTTTGGATGTATATTACTTATTCCTTCACTCCTTCTCCTCCTCCTCCTCCACATTGACTCCCAGTGTTTCTCTGCCTTCAATCATCTCACTGTCCCCGTGTTTCTGTGTCTCTATGTGTTTTTGTCTGGGTTTTCTCCCAGCGCCTTGTCTTTCTCATCGCATCTCTGCGTTTCTCTGACTTTGCTTTCTTCCCCTCGTCTGTGCAGTCGATTGTCTGCCAGAGCAACATGTGGCAGGTGTTGAGAGGGAAAAGCAAGAGTGAGGGGGGAAAAAAAAAAAGCACACTGACAAAAGCTTCTTCCCCCGAGCTTGCTTGTAGCTGCAAAAAAAAAAGAAAAAAAATACATCAATTACCTCCATGATTGAATGATGTTAGCACAACTCTGAGGATGTTGCCTCTGTTGAGATGAATGCTGCAGCTCGGCTCGACGTAGATTTCTGTGTCGACTCGTGTTTGTTTTGCGCATACAGCCACACCATCAGTAATTATAGCACCGTGTCGCTGTCTGGCTTGGCCTGCCAATCAAATCATGAGAGAGTTGCGCGCTACAACACTGCAACATCTGTGTAGTAATGGTCTATGTATCTGATTCTGAGTGCTGACTCCAGGAGCTCCAGTTTCAGCACAGAGATAAGCTGGCAACTATGTCAGCGGAATGAGGACAATAGCATCAAATGCTCTGTCTCTCTTTGACAATGTGCAGTTGAGAGGGACAACAGAAATGGGCTATTGAAGGTCAGTACCAGTATTTTCTGAATAAAAAATGAAAATGGAAAAAGAAAAGATATATTCTGCTCATTCAAATATCTTCAGCGTGATTTTGATGCTGAAAATTAAAGAAAAAATTATTCATATTTGGTATTTCCCATCCAGTCTTCAATCATTTAGAGATGGAAAACCATCTGTAATAGAATTTAGACCCTGAGAATCTACAACTCATTAAAAACAAGGATACTGCCGCCACTATGACTAATATTGCTAAATATGAAGACAGAAACTTTCAGGGATAATAAAATTCTGATTTAAAAAAAAAAGAGTGCTGAATGTCTTAGACTAGGGGTACAAGAAAATATTGATACACTTGAATGCTGCAGTGTTATATTTTGTGGTACTGTATTGAATCTTACAAACACTGTATTGTGATATTGTGATTAGTGTTGGCTATCAAGAACTGATTTTAAATATTAATCTGTTCTGAAATTACGATTCCAAAGGAATCATTAAAAAAATTTGTTTCTGCTTATTGATTCGTATACAAATTTTAATTCACACTAGTGTCCAATTAAACCATGTTTTTGAAAAAAATAAAAAGGTTTCAATATTTTATCAGCTTAAATGTGCATCAAAGCCTACGTCTAAAGCTCAGTGCCTTTTCCTCCACATTTTGCCGGGTTGTTATTTTGAGTCTAGCTGCCACTAATGTAGCTGCTACTCTGGGATCTGCATGCAACAAAATATAGCATATAAAACAAGACATATAAAATATTTAAAAAAGCATCACTATGTGTGTACATATGTATGCTCCTGTCAAGCTAAATCACATCACATTATATCAAATTACATTCCATTATAGTTATCCAGTTTTGTTAATTAATGATAGGGTCAGCAAGTAAATCTTAATTCCACATTTCGATGGCTCTATAATATGGATGCTACATCCAAAAAAAAAGGAAAAGTCTCAGAAGAAAATAGAAAATTGAATATTTGTGGCTCCAGACAAATTTGTTTGTATTTTTTCAGCCCAAAATGGCTCTTCTGATGGTAAATGTTGTTAACCCCTCGTGTGCACAGCCGTTTCTAAGTTTTTTGTCTTGCAGGTGAATAGGACAAATTATGTGAGTCTTGTAACGATCACTTCGATTTATCAAACTCTATGCTACGAATGCTTTACAAGAACTCCGCCGTTGTTACAGTAAAGGAGCCTCTGTAAGTTCCCAAATATTCAAGAAACCGGTAAAGAGAGCACCGTTGCTGTGGTTAACTGAATGTTAGCTTAGCTCTGTTTTTCCACTGGTAACACTTGTCTGTGGTAATTAGCAATTTACGCAAGTCTGAATCAGAATCGAGAACTGAACAAAAATCAACAGGTGTCATTGGAATCTTAATCGTTAAAATTAAAACGATAACCCAACCTTAATCTTGATACAAAGATTTGTGGCAGTGGTGCATTTTGGGTTGTGTTTAAAGCTCTTGACTGCCAGATACCAGTTTTGTATCTATCGTTACTGTTCTGATCGCATAAAAAAGTAAACTTTTTAACTCAGATTTTAGGAATATGGTGGTGTGTTATTTATATTATGACAGTTTTCCTAAAATTAGATTTAAAAAACAGCAAAATATCACCTTGCTTTAAGTATTGTTATATATTAAATTGTGTTGGATTGCCAGATTCTTGCCAATACGCAGCCTTAATTTGCACTTCAGAGGTTGAGGACGCTGGCTCGACCACAAGAAATAATCAGTTCTGACTCTTTCAGTTTTACTGTGTTGTCAGTGCAGTGTTTGCACGTTCAGCATGTGTGTGTTGTCAAGTTTCAAGGGTGCAAGAGGAGGTAAAACCAAATTCTTGGCTGGCTTATATCACAGCACTCACTTGTACTGTCACTGAACTTACAGGATCCGAAACCACATGTTAGTACAGATGTAATCCACATCTGGCCAGAGCTGGATGATCCGTACGTCAGACAAGAGAGAAGCCTGCCAGCAAAACTGTTCTGCTACAAAACACACACACTGCTGTTTTCTGTGTAAGCGTGTGTGGCCTCAGCCAAGAAACCTGCTTAATCTGCCAGTGTCTTGTGGCATGTTCTCGCCTTCCTCACTTTGTCTCTGTGTCAGTCCCTCTCCTCTTCATTCACATCTCCCTCTAATCTCCATTTGCATATCTGTAGGTACACGTCCTTAGATCGTCTCAGAGTCGGGTATCTTTTCATCCGTTTGTCTGTTAGCTCATGTTGCTTGAATACTGTACTCGGTGAGGTTGAATGATAAGTAGCTCTCTTCGCCAAGAGGCTGAAAGGCTTGGCAGAGATGTCATCTGGAGATATAAAAAGTTCATGTTGGGTTAGTATTGTGGAATGAAGGTTGCTGGTGAGAACACTGTCTGCTTAAAGTGGTTTTAGGCGAGATTTTTAGCCATGCTAGCTCCTCTGTAGATGTCAGTATCAGTCTGTTGGTCGGTCTGCCACTTTGGTTCAGACTGAAATATCTCAACATTTACTTGAAATATTGGCACATTCTGTACACACATTCAAGGTTCCCACATGAAGTAGCTTAATGACTTTAATGATCCCCTGACCTTTCCCTCAGCACCACCATGAGGTTCAAATACAGCATGTGCTTTTGAGTGAAATCTCTCAATCAGTTGCTATGAAGCTTGGATTGTAATCCCTTGACATTTTGACCTGATGATGCCGCAAGGGGGGAAGTTAAGGGATCATCAATTTGCCCATTACTTTGGTTTATGACCAAATACTTGCAAAATCCAGTAACTTTCCCATCAACTCCATCTACATTTTGTTAAGTGCTAATTAGCAAATGTTAGCATGCTAAGAAGTGAACATGTTAAGCTTTATACCTGCTAAACATCAGCATGTCATGCGTGATGTTAGCATTTAGCACAAACAACAAATGTGCCCAAGTACAGCCTCACAGAGCTGTTAGCATCACTGACAACTCTTAGGGTCCAACGTCAAGTGCAAAGCCGTGCATCCTGGGTTCAGGTTGTGAGCGTCTTCAAGCATACCTTCTATTTGAATTAATGTACTGTAGGTGCAGCAATGCCAAGCGTAAAATGGTCATTACTCAGGTGCAGGTTTTGCTCGTGAGGACAAAGATCGCATCTCATTGAGGATAATGAGAATGCATTTAAAATACCAGGTGTAAACGTTAAAAAACAACATCAGACCATCTAATATACAGATAACATATCCAGTTACAGATCACATTTTAATACCAGGTGTAAATGGGGTCTGAGTCAGAAACTCTGCTGCTGTGCAGTACCAAAATACCACAGAGGCAAGTTGAATTTTTCCAGAATTAAAGAATTAGTAGAACTTTTTGTTGGCTCCATAAAATTAACTACATTTAAAAAAAAATGATCCCAGTGTTAGCTGAGGACATCAAAGTGTGAAAAGCAAACATGGATGTAGTAAAAGTTTTGAAATAGGTCAACAAAAAACAGGGTTTGCATTAGTGTTATATCTCAGAAAGCTGCAGACAGACCCATAAATCAATGCATGTGTGTAGTGATTCATGGTTTGGGGTGCGGTTTATGACATAAGAGGATATTGAACAGTTCAAAAAGAACAAGGAATTTAATTGAATTCAATCACATCAAAAACTGTGCTTGACATCAATGCTTTGCAAAAATATTGGTGAAGCTGGCTGGCATTTAGCATTTACTCTAAGCTCTAGACATTTGGCAGGTACAGTAATGTACACAAGAGGCAAATTGGTGAAATTACCTCAATCTTCACCTAAGTTGACGCTGAAAATATGTCCCCACAAGATAAACCTGATTATTTCAAAGACAGCTGCATTGTTTGCCAGAGACATATAGCCCTGCCCTTAGCCAGAGAATGACATTTTGCTGTTCTCTGGCGTTATCAATGTGCTAAACGTCGATAAGGAAAACATGCATTAGGATGCCGACACACAAGGTAATGATAACCTATGCCAATCCTAATAGACTGTCAGAAATCTTGATTGAAATCTCTCGGTTTTGCTCGCTCTAAAAAGCCAATCAGCACGACTGCGTTTTCCTAACGTCTTCCCTCCCTTTACCCCGATCCTAATGCTTGCTTTTCAGGGTATGAATATTTGTTTTAGAATGTGGCAGGTTTGTAGCTATGCGTTGTTGCTGCTGTGGGGAGGGGTGGAGGCTGTGCCCTGTGCAGCTCACAGGGTTTGTGTCTCAGGTGGTGTGATGAAGCCATATTGATATCTTTAATCTTAATGAAGTGGTGCTCATAAAAGATCATGGACGTCATTATTAGCACATTATGTGTACACATTAAGATTATTATCATCACTACTCAATTTACCACATGTACAAACATCTATGGGGTTAAATGTGATGAGCCAAGTAAATATACAACAAAATCATGGTAAAGTTATCATTATCATGTTCATTTTGAGACATTACTAAAATTATATTAAAGTGAATAGTGCAAATTTACACTTATTTACTTGAGAGTTGGATGTGAAGAATAATAGCACTTTCATGTCTGTATAGTGAATATGAACCTACAGCTAGCAATCAGTTAGCTTAGCATAAAGACTTGAAACGAAGAAGCGGCTAGCTTACTCTTTCCCATGAACCAGGGGGGTCCGAAAGTCAGTATTAGCTGTTTTGCCTTCTTTCCAGTCTTTATGTTAGTCCAAGCTTATCGGCTGCAAAGTCACTGTTCCTGGCCAAGAAAAATTTACAGCATGCAAAACACAACTTTTTTTGTTTTTACAGTTCTGTTTGTTTACGGATTAGGTAAATGACATACAGTGTGTTATTTACTGGGCTTTAAAGGTGCAGCCATGCAGATTTAGGTTAGCTGTTTCCCCAATGCTTCCAGTCTTTATGCTATGCTAAGCTAAGCTAATTGCCTTCTAGCTCTAGCTTTATTGCCTGCTTAACAGACATGCCTCTTGGCAAGAAAGCAAAATGTCAAACAATGACCCTTTACAAGCCCCGCCCCTTTTCGGTCTCAAAGGACAGTAGAGCAAGCTTGATATCTCAGCCAACTTTCTCTCTCTCTCTTTTTTTTTTATTTTGGCAGTTATGGCCCTCCCTACTCTGACTCTGGCTGACACTGATATTCTAACTCTAACCCTACCCATTCACATTCCTCATGCCTAAACTTACCCAACCTAAATGACCCAAACCGACAAGTACTAGCCAGTCAGAGTAGGGCGGATCATGACCTTTTGTAATTTGACATGCCATGTGCTAGGCTTTTTTAAGTAATGGTGAACCAAATTTTGAAGATGGTTAAAAGACATTGCTGAGGGACCTGTAAAAGAGACATATATTTATATCTTATTTTAGCAAAATGGTAGCTAACTAGCTAACATTAGCTAACTTAAGATGTGACTCTATATGTTGCTTTTACAGGAAAAGGAAAAAGTTGACCGAGGCACCACGCTTGCTCAACAGTGCAGAGAGTAAAAAGGGGCGGGACTTAGGAAGGGTCATTTGCTTGAACAAGCAAGTGTAATGCTGAAAAGATAAGCAACTTCTACTGTTCTACTGGCAGTATTTCACATCATGAGCCGAGACATTAGAAAATTGAAAAACCAGCATGTTTATTGTCCTTAGTGAGGCTGAAACAGAAAATCTTTGACCGGCGTTAAAGATCTCCTTCAGCAGGGGTTGTAGTTAATGTGCTCTTAATTTGGACACAGCAGTGCTAACAATACCACTGGCGTAAGATAAAGGCTATATTCATCTCAACCGTGGTGTCACTTGTTTACACTAATTAAACCATGTTAATTGAGCGGTGATTAATTATACGTGAATAAAACAGCGTTTAAAAAGGATACATGAAGTGTATTGGATGTAATTTCCTGATGGTTATACTTAGACGTGTTTATCTATTCTTCTCATATAACCTGTTTTATAATCTATCACAATACTGTCTCATAAAGCATCATGCTGCCTCTCACATCAACTTCTTTTGTTTCTTTCCTGTCTGGCTCCCTTTGCTGTTGCTGACTCGGTGAAGCAGGTAAGACACTTATTAGCTCTCTCCTTTCGGCTTGTGTGCTTTTTCAAAGTATACGTTCGTGTGCCTGCGTGTGTGCATGTGGTTGTGTGTGTGTGTGTGTGTGTGTGTGTCAGAGGTGGGTTTAGCTGAGATGAGTAAAGCTGGGTCACATGCTGTCTCTGGTGCTGCTGATATTGCTCCGGCTGTGGGGGGCTTACAGGGGGCACTGCTGAAAGTGAAAGAATTATGACACACGCTCATTCGCACACACATGCACAGAGACACACATCCAATAACAGACCGTGGCCAGCACACTTTAGACCCACTATTGACGGGTTACAATTGGATGATATACCTGAGTAACATACTGTAGACCAGTGCAACCATAGTGCAGGTCTTACAGCCTCCTCACCGTTACTGGGTATATAAATATATACAGTTCATGTGTATATAAATACACGCAATTGTGATGATGACCCATTTAAAATATACAAATGTAAAACGCCCCATCAGTACAACCTGCGCACCATACACCTTTTTCGTCGCATCCATATTGATATGAAGTAGTAAGGTAAACACGTGTGTTTACTCCACTACTTCATATCCATATGGCTGCTGCCTAAAAGGTCTATTGTCTACATAAAATCAGTGGCAAGATCATTGACGTCAGCTAGCTTCTCATTTTTATATTTTATAAGCCGTTCGCTTGAATTTTGTGGATTAGCCAAAGCTCTGCCAAAATTGTTTTTTTAGAGAGTGAAACACCACTATGTATTGTTTTGAATTTGAATTTTCACTCGTATTTAAAAGGTTAATGAGGATTGTGTTTGCTTCTGTTCACTAAGACCAACAGAGAGATAGACATGTCAGTCAATAAACAATTAAAGTTAGCTTTAGCTGCCTGCACACGTCATTTTTTAGCCCTGTACATTGTAGCTAGATAGCAGTCGAGAGCAGACCAACAGCTAATGCTAGCAGATAGCAAACTGTAGTGTGAACCAGTTTTAATCAGTTTTACTCTTAAATAGCATAAAAGCACTTAAAACACAGTATTTGTTTTGTCAGTCTGTGCAAGTATAACATTAGCTAACATCACAGTAACTCAGTGGTCAAGTTTTGGGAGTGAAATGCCACTGTGTATTGTTTTGAATCTGGATTTTTGAATCATATTTAAAAATGTTAGTGAGGACTGTGTGTTTTTGCTGTTCACAAAGACCAACAGAGAAATTGGTATGTCAGTCAATAACCCCTCAAAGTTAGCTGCCTTTGTAAATAATTTTCTAGCCCTAGCTAGATTGCAGTCAAGAACTGAGCAACAGCTAATGCTATCAGATAACATGGTCAGGATCAGTCAGTTATGCTTTTAAGTAGTAAAAGCCCTTAAAAAGCAGCAGTTTGCTCTGTCAGTCGATGCAAGTATATTAACTAACATTAGCTCTCATAAGAATAACAGGATTCAAAGGGGAGTCTGAGAGCTGTTAAATGGATAATTTTTAGATTAAATCTTCAGCTCAATTTTCTGTAGTTGCAGTTAATTATTTTTTACCGTGAGTGAACTTGAAGTTGACATCAAGTAAAAAAAACAAACAAGAAAAAAGTTAAATATTTGTCAGTGAAGTTCTGATGAAAGGGGAATATTTTCTCACCCTGTTTCTCGTCCATATTAACTAAAATTAAAGAATGATCATTTCTAATGAAAAAGGAGAAATACGAAATATATTTACTGTGTGTTTATGCGGTGTAAGAAATCATGAATAATATTTTAGATGGAGTAGCAGTTTACAACAGTTAAATTGAGCAATATGTTAACAGACTCTGGCAAGCAGTCACTGAACTCCACCTCCAGCCTGAGCTTAGAGTCTGGATAGGAGGGGAGAAACAAGTCCCTTCTACCATAGATTGTATATTAAATAGGGATAAAACCTATTTATATTCAGTCTATGGCTCCAACTGGCTATTGAGACTGCAGTAGTAATTTTTGGACTCTATGGTCTTTAATATTTCAGAACGAAAATACTGTTTAACAAGTCTTATATCGATTATTTTCATGTTATTTTGTATCATGCACCAGGTATACAGATCTCTACTAACGTGCCAGTTTGACCCCCTCTCAGATAATCTCAGCTCAAACAATGTACATATTTATACAACAGAAACACAGAACCCAGTCGACTGACTGCTTTTATAAAGTTGATACTGGGCTGGTATCGTGTTAACGACGAGAAAAATCAGGTGAAGAAATAGACGATTAAGACTGTTTTTCAACTGGAGGAAATTGCCAACAATGGTCTATTTTCACATAAAAAGCTGAGAGAGTAAAAAGGTCGTGAGCTGTGAATATGCAACATTGAGTCTCCTATTTTTTTCCACATTGCAGCGTGGTAGAGCTGTCAAATTTCAATTTAAAAACTGGTGCTGTGCATTATAACATTATTTCCCACCATAATAGAAAAGGCAACCTGAGGTTACAATCAAATTCCAAATGCAGGCAAAGGTTTGAAGAGTTTTCAACGAGTGGCTGTTATTTCCTAAATGGTATATACAGAAATAAAAAGGGTTTCTTTTCTTTTTTTTTCTTCTCCCCCTTTGTTTCAGTGTTGTCGTCTGAAGGTTGCGCATTGGGAAGGACCTTAATTAAGATTTTTGTGCCTGGGGCTCTGTTTGCAAGCTGTAGTACATCAGGAACGAGCGAGAGCCAGATACAGATCATTGGCTACCCGGGTCAAGTCATGTGATTAGGAGAAAATATTAACATTTTCACCACGGCGACCCTTCTGACTTAGCAATCAAATATGTTGTGGGGTTTCTTTTGTTTTGTTTTTTTGTTTTGTTTTTTAAAGTCAGATGCAGGCGAGTAAACTCATTCACTACCTGCCATGGCATCGTCAGTTTTAGGTGAAAGTGACCTTTAATTTGAGAAATGTGAAGAGGTTGCATTGTAGCTTTCCAGTGACGTGAATGTGTTGTTGTTTTTGTATAAAAGGCGCACACTGTGAGGCCAGGGTGAGGGGTGTCTACCACAGAAAAATAACACCGCTCACAGATTTATTGATTGAAACAACTTCTTGGTGAAATATTTGTTGTTCTCGCTGTGATCAGAACTTGACCGCAGCCAAATAACACATTTTACTTCACTTCCTGGCAGTGGCTCATTTACATGATGTAGAAGACATATTTGCGGCGGCTGCTGATGCGTCCGGGACAGATAAACAGATAAAACATTCACACCCTCCAACCGCAGGTTAATATAGCCAGTGATTGACAGCTGGATCACAGTATTGATTGAATCCAGAGTCTCTTTGTTTTGCAGTACCGGTGTCTCTCTCTCTCTCTCTCTCTTTCTCTCCTGCCTCCTCCCCCTCCTCCTCCCTCGCTCCCCTTCCTGTTTGTTTGGTTTAGTTTTGAAATTCAGGCTGGTTATTACACAGAGAAGAGAGAAGGTTATTGCCTGGTGCGAGGGGGCATTGACTTATAGTGGCCACCTTCGGAGCAGCTCATCTGTCTTTCTCAGCTTCTCGCATCCTCCGTCATCTGTTAGCAGGCCGGCCTGCCCGCACATGCATGGAGGTGGGCTTGTTTCAATACAGATCCTACTGCGGAAACAGTCAGCTGATCATAATGAGCACAATATCAACATTTCTGGCAGAGAGGAGTGAGTGCATCGGTGTGTTTGGCGGCTAAAATGCAGCCGATGAATCTTTCAGAGTTAGTGGCTTTTATGTGTCTGCACCAGCGACAGCGGCGGCCGCGGGCGTTATGTTTTCGTGCCATCCTTCCTATTCTTGTGAACGCGATCTCTCAAGAACGTCTTGACGTAATATCTTCAAATTTGGCACAAATGTCCACGTGAGCTCAAGGATGAAGTGGTTCGATTTTGGAGGTCAGAGGTCGCTTTGACTTCGTGACCATCCCATTCTCGGGAACGTGATATCTCAGGAAACCCCGGGAGCGAATTTCATTACATCTGGCACAAACATCCACTTGGACTCAAAAATGCACTTACAGTTTGGTGGTCAAATGTCCACAGCCCTGTGACCTCACAGAACAATGTTTGGCCATGACTCAAGAATTTAAAGGGTGCACTCGCCGCAAGGCAGCAGATGGTGAAGCACCTACTGCAATGCCACCACAACTGACAAAAGTTCCACCAGCATTCCCATGACCCCACACACGTTGTCCCGAGTGGAAACAACTGAAACAGTTAGTGATCACTTGCGGCCCCTAGTGGCCAGTTGTATGCCTCCAACCAGTCAAGTTACAGCTTACATCCATGTCCAGACTCATATAAAGTACTACATTTATTATATCAGTGTTGACAAAATAGTTTGTAAACTGCAACTGTTTGGCTGAGGCATACAGCTGCAAGGCAGTTAGTTTCATTATAGTGCCTTTTTGTCTTCTTTCAGTTGCTTTGACAAACAGTCAATGCGGTGAGAAATATCCATTGTAGATTTTAACAATGCTATTAGATTCAATAAGCAAGGGCCAAGTGGGGAATTAGCCTGTAATTCATCACCAGACTGCCTTCTTGGGTATGAATGTAATTTACTCCAGCATGATTTTTTTTTTGGGTTATATTGTCCAAAGCTTTAGCAAATACAGCCGTAATGGAATGAGAGGTTGATGGGAAAAAAAAAAAAAATAGAAAGTGAGTATATGGGGAGGGAGGGGGCTGGCATGAGCCTAGAAGAGACTGCTATTAGCTGTTAATTCTGAAACAAATTATGCAATTAGCTCTGGCATCAGGATGTAGGCCATGAGAGAGGACAGCGTAACCTTCATTTGATCTGTTCTGCAGCGAGCCAGGCGAGAGATAGAGAGAGAGAGAGAAAGAGAGAGAGAGAGAGAGAGACCCATTTAATAGGAGAATTTCTTTTGCCCGAGAAAAACGCTAACAGTATCCATAAGTGCCACTTTAGCTTCCCTTTGAGTGCTTTCTTTTTCCTATTTATGGAGGGATTTTCATAATGTGTGAGTGTGTTTTTTTTTTCCTTTTTGAGAAATACTCATGTCCTTAAAACAAAGAGGTAATTTGTCTGTGCATATGAGATAATATTGTCTGGGGAGCCGTGCGATTTGCTGCCCCTGCTTGACTGTGAAACAGAGGGAAGGTGTTGATTTCAAGGTGTGTGTATGTGTGTGCTCACCCATTCGAGAGTGCTTCTCTGTGTGTGTGTGTGTGTGTGTGTGTGTGTGTGTGTGTGTGTGTGTGTGGCACCATCAATAAAGGTCTCAAAGAGCGGCGGAACCAATCGCAGTTCTACCTAAATGTTGGCCCGGTTCTCGCTGAGGATTGGTCGTTAGCTTAACACAATCAAATTTGTCCAGAGTGAGGAAGTCATTAATTCTAAGTGGACCATTCATTTATTGTTGTTAGGAAGCAGAGAGGCAAGAGTCCCTCGGCATGGGCTACGTGTGTAACTGTGTAACTCCACCACAAACAACCACTAGATCACGTTTCACTTTAGCAAGGTTACATAGAGTAGAACAAAACATGTGTTTGTGCTAAAGAAAACTTCAGACGGTGATACTTTTTGCAGCAGTTTTTATAACCTGCTGCTCGAAAACTCGAGAGCGAAAGAAAGTACTTTCACACCTATAGATCAGGTGATTAAAAAAATTCTACATTGATTCCTTTTAATTTTGGTTATGTTCACAGTCAAATATTACCAGTGTTGGTTTACAAAGTAACATGTTACTGTAATTCCACTAACCAGACGTGTAACACTTAGTTAACATGTATATCCTTTTGTATAACCTTTTTCCACCAAATCCTTCTGTCACAAGCAATAAATGTGTAGCTTACAGGTAGTCGTTGTTGCCCTCTGGTGGTCAGGAGTATTAATAACTCAGTGGTAATAGGTACAATGATAGATAAAAATAATAAAACTATACTCAAATAATATAGCTATGTGCGCATTAATAAGAGAATTGAAGCAGGCGTTTAACAGTAACGCAGAAGTTGCTTTCCCCAGTAATTAATTACTATATGTATAAGTATTGCTTTTGAGAGAAGTAACACAACACTGTATATCTATATAACACTGCATATTACAAACATTTCAAGATCTGTAACCATGAAATCATATTGACTGGTGGGTAACTCATTCATTGGAAAGGAAAACCAAATTTCTTTGACTGATTGTTGTGAACATCGTGTATGATAACAAACAGGTAGAAATAGGAGAAAAAATATATCCATGTTGCCACAGTTACCAGGTGATATTGTGTTAATATACCGATTAGGGCCAAACCAATGGGTTTCTGGGGCCAATACTGATATTGGGGAGTAGAAAAGTAGTATGATATCTATAAATTGGCCAGTATTTGTTGTACAGAATATAAGATAAAGAATATAGAATATATAGAGCAAAACATATGAGTTAAGAAAAAGGGATCAAATATACATAACATTTTGCTTATAAAGCTAGCATATAAAACAATCTGAATTTTGTTCAGTTTAAAAAAAGTTTGCATATAGGGCCATATTGTACAACATAGATGCAGATACTGATAGGCTGATATTGGACAGATATATTGGTTGACCAATTTATCGGTCGGGCTCTAATACAGACCCTTTTCTTCACATCTACAATCAGCAGATGGATTTATTTGTAGTTTAACATTTTGTGTTAATGCTTAAATGACATTTCTGTTACAAAATATTTGTCGTCACAGATGAACCACACTAGAGTTTGATTGACAGCTGTCACACCAGCACAGGCAAACTGAACTATATGTGACAGCACCCATATTGTCCAATGGTAAAAAACTGATATTGAAACATTGAAGTAACACTGAATAATTGCAATATTTTTACAAGCTTTAGCATTAAAATTGTCCAGCTTAACAACGTGGCACGCAGGCACACAATTTGGCACGTGCACGGGCTTAATTTTCCCTGATGATCAAAACAAGGCAAACCTGCGTTTCTCTCCGAGCTTCCAACCAGATGTGTGAAAACGATCGCCATCTTTTTGTTTTCTCCCTTAAACACGCGCGTGGTACCAATTTATTGTGGCGGGGTTCTAAAAGCTTAGTGTGACACAGGTTTCGGGGTAATGATTTGGGATGTTATCAGTGCAGAGCAGGAAAGTAAACAGCGGTGCTATCTCCAAAAGGTTAGCCATATGTTAAATCAGTGGCAGGGGACGGGAGGGAGAACAGCTGCTTCCCCCATTGCTATCTGACACACACACATAAGATATACACACACACACACACACACACACAAGGCTGCACGTGCACACTCAATGCTCACTGCTGCTGGAGTCGTATTGATTATTCTGTGTGTGTGTGTGTGTGTGTGTGTGTGTGTGTGTTAAAGAAAATGAAACATGTCCTTAAAAAAAAAAATCACACGTTCAGATGTACTTTCCAGCTTTCCAGACAGACAGCCACTTAGATTCATCACCGTGGTTTCAGCATTCAAAAATGGCAGACACACATGTGGGCAAGACATCTGGAAAGCTGAGCAGACCAGTGATCAAAATCAAGCCAATGTGTAAACAAAACAAGGCGGCTATGCAGTATTAGCTGGCCAGCTGTCAGGATGAAACTTGTGTAAATTAGTCTCTTTCTAGCAGTTTCCATTTATTTCTTTATTTATTCGTAAGACAGGGAAAAACATATTAACAATACGGTAAACAGAAAGCAAATTTAACGGACATTTTTAGACATTTTTCTGTATGCGTTGGGACATACTGCATGGGCGATGGGAGTGTTTTTGTGCAGTGATAATATAATAATCACACAGACTTTGCACAAAATGAATGACATGCATAATTACTGTGATGCTGCATTTGTGTATAATCATACTGTTATCATGGAATTGTCTTTCATGTCCAACGTTTTCACAGATGATTATCTAATTGGCATACAATTTCACACAGTGGAAAGCTCAAAGACTCCTATTATGCACCACTGCTTAATTAAAGTCGCTTTTTCGCACTCTGAAATCCTGTCACAAAACCCCTTTTCACAATTCCTACATGCAGTCCTCTCACGCATAATTGTATTATGGACTGCATTACATTGTCTCGCTTTAATTCACAGCCTGGGGCTTACACATTGTGAAACAAAGACTCGAGCGTATGTGGGATTCACAGTTTTTTTCAGACTCTTTGTGACAGCGCGCAGTCAGTGATTATTCCCTCGATAGGCTGAAACACATCCCGTCACCTTGTGTATCCAAAGGCAGGAGACAAATGGAGCCTGAAACTGTAAATCTGGAGGTCAAAGCTTAGCTTAAATACTGGACTTTTATTTTAACTGATGCAAATTTCCAATAAAATCACACTAAATCCATGTCTAACATTGAAACTGAAATTTAAAGGAGCAATCTGTAGTATATCTACTGTAATAAATCATATGTTCATATGTTCATGTTATCAGAGATTAAGGAAACATGCTGCGTTGAAATACTCGCTTCTCTGACAATGCTACAGAAGCAGCGTCCTTTGAAATTTTTCTGACACATAACTTGTCTTATTGTTTGCCAGTTTAACATTATTAGAGTTCAAATTAATGTAGAATGTTTTTCAGAATGAGGACGTGTCTGTTAATGTGCTGTAAGAAATAATTAATGATCTTTTAGAAGGAGTGGATGTTTATAACAGTCCGACACACAGGGGTCCGAAAATATGAGGCAACTACAGGGATCTCAGCTCCCCTGAAAGCCTCATTTGAGAAATTTTCAGTGCCAGTGCTTTTTTTTGTATAAGTTTATATTTTCCTGTATAATTAGATTCCTGAAATAAATAATAGGTTCATAGTCGACTTGCATGTTTATTCGCGCATAACAGTTTCTGATAATTTGTGTCTAATAAACACAATGAGCTGGGGCACACTTAACACATGTTACACACTGTATGTTGTCTTTAAAGTGAACGTCTTATGGCTAACAACCACTCCTCTCACCCATGCACTGGAATTTTCATAATTTCTCAGCGTAAAGCAATTAAAAAGAAAATTGCAACTGTGAATAGTGTTATTTTGTTTGTATATTGTCCGAGGCAAAATAATCTCTGTTTGAATTAATATGTGTGTGATATTTTTTGCATGTAGGTGGGCGCATACCTGTATGCATGTGCATGTGTACAGTACTGCTCCACGCATGGAAAACAGGGCTTCCCCAAAAGCCACAGTGTAATTTAAACACTTCTTACATCCCTTTGATTGGTTCAAACAACTGAGACAGGTCAAATTTTAAAAGTTTCCTGTGAATCCCTAGTGCTAAGGTAGGTTATTTATAGTGGCGGACCCCGCCATTAACAATTAAAATAACGATATAGAGAGGTAATTACTAAATGTAAATACATTTAATGACTATTTATAAAACAAGTGCGGACCATAAATTGGGATTAAGGCAAAGGCAAATAATAGACCAGTCTGGTAAGTTGATAAAGTCACATCACTTTACTGTAATGCAGCCTTTAAAAACAGGAAAATACATCACTTATGACACATCACAATATAACAATATCCAAAATTTAAGACAATATCTAGTCCAATATCACAATATTGATATAATCTCTAAGTATTGCCCATCCATTCTTGTATTTAAACAAAAATTAAAGTGTGCTTCACATACGAATGGATACTTTAAACTGCTGCACGAATGGCGGACCCCGCCACTATTAATGAAAACAGCGATATAGAGAGGAAGTTACTAGTTGTAAATATATTGATTGGCTAT
The DNA here is from genome assembly GCA_027495735.1 of Lutjanus campechanus. NCBI lineage: Eukaryota > Metazoa > Chordata > Actinopteri > Lutjaniformes > Lutjanidae > Lutjanus > Lutjanus campechanus. The sequence goes on from JAJHUR010136835.1 coordinate 53,767, forward strand.
TCATGAAACAAAGCAACCATAAATGGCATGAAAAATGGAGTTTGATTTCTTGAAAATCTTTGGGAATATAGCTTTAAGGTGGAACTCTCCAGGGACTGGGTGTCCATCTATAGTAAAGCCCCATTATGTGAGGATCAGATGGAATCCTTAAATTATATATAACCATTCTGCAGAATCAGACTCCTGTATATGGTACTGTATAGGATGAAAAAGCATAACAAATAGCATTTAATATTTACATTGCTGTCAGTATATTTCCCATGTTACTTTTAGGCAGTTTTGGATGTTGACAAAAAACAAAGAAAACACCAGCTCCCTCCAGAAAACAGACTCCACCTCTTTGCCAATTATCAGATTCTGTCTACAGCAGTCCAGCGAGCAGCAGATAATGTAACAGCTTTGCCTCTGTGTGCCTGCTCCATCACCGCTGCCGACACCATCCACTGAAAAACACGCATCTGGCACCTCCACATTCACCACTTAGCTAAATTACATTACTTCTAGCCTAGCGCCTCTAACAAGGTGCTCTGTGTATTCTGCTAGCTGGGAAAATAGGAAGGGAACATGGCATGAGACAAAGAAGTGAGAGTAGCTAACATGGTGTTAACAATTGCTCAGTGAGTTCCTCTGCCTCCCATTACACACACTTTGCACTTTTTAACCTTGTTAGCGGGCCACGGCAGCGCACGCCCCAGAATGCTTGTTCCGTAATTAAGGGTGGCTCAGGTGCTAGATTTATGGAGATTTTCAGGGCTGTGATTAAAATTGAAATTTAATTCTGGTAATCTGGTGGAGGTGAGGGAAGAGGAATATTGAATGTGAAAGGGGAGGGAAGGACGGTTTGGGTGGTTGGCTAGCCACATATCAGTGGGAGATACTTCACACAGGCTGTTCAAACATGGACTTAAAACAGGCTTATCTCCCAAAAGGTTAATGAGGAGCGGCTGGCTGCGCCTGTTACAAACGCACAACAGAGGTCTCATCTTCTACTGCACGGCAGCGTGTCAGTCACAGAAATACACACACACACACACACACACACACACACACACACACACACACAGGCTGGATAAGCTGCAGGCATCACAAGCCCACAGTCCCACTGATAGAATTCTCGTTTCCAATAACATCCTCAGACGACTTAATTACTTTTCCTTTTGATGCGACTCACAAGAATAAGCGGACTCTAGATGGAATCTCTCTTTTCTCCATCTGTGTCTCTCTCTCTCTGTGTTTCTCCCTCCTCACTGATAGCTGATAATTTAGTTGTGGCATTTCAGATGGCTGGGCACGACTCTGAAGTCCATTTCCCTGAGTTGTCATACAGCTTATGGAGTGCACAGTTCACAGTGAAAGCTCGGTGGCGGCAACATGTGTGTGAATTAGCTCAGGCTGTGCAGGCTACGGATGGCGTGTGTAACTGCACTGGTCCAGTGAAATAATAGCCATGCAGCGTAGACAGTTGAAATTTTTTTTTTACCGAGTGTCTATTTGCACCTGGGTGAGAATAGGCACACTCTCTTTAGACCCGGCCCCCTTAGTCAAGGTGTAAATAGTGACAAATTCACCGGGTTAAGCACAGGACTCTCCTGTGGGAGGGCAAACCCTGTCCTGGGAGAGCAGGTTTTTATTCTAGTGTGAAATTAGAAGTTTGTGTTAAGTACATTTGTAGATTATTACTTTTTTATAATTATTATTTTCACTTATAAGTCACAGTTTGGTTAGGTTTAGGCATCAAGTCTACTTGGTTAGGTTTTTAAAAAAAAAATCTTTATTGATATTATGTTTACAACATTGACATGCCAGTTGCAACAGCAAAATGACAAACCACAAACAAAAGCTAATAGAAACTGCTTGGGAAGTTGCTTTGTATTTTTACAGCCCTGAAGATTAATGTATCCACTAAATATTGTTCCAGTCCAGTGTCGTCATTTTGAGCCTTGTATAGAGTTCGTTTTTTTCCATTTTCTGTCCAGTTGGGCTCCTTGCAGCGTCAGTTTGTGTGTCAGTTTTTCCATTAAAAATATCTCCTCCACAATTGTTAGCCAGTGGGTTTTTTTTCGCTGGTGGTGGTACCATAGATTTTGATCATATATCTATCACTAGCAATGACATTTTCTTCAGAGAATTTACATAAATAAAGCACAAAACAACTTTTAGGAACCTCATCTCCTTGTATTTGCTATAGCTCCTTGCATACCTGACATTTCCAAAAAAACATGTGAATGATCTGCATCAAAAGACCCACAGTCTCGCCAACATTTCTGACGATTGTGCAACTGCTTTCTTTTCATTACTTGGTTAGGTTTAGGCAACAAAAATCATTGGATAGGTTTGGGTGACATAACTGTTTGGTGAAGTTGAGACAACATATGTGGTTAGATTTAGGCAACATATCTTATCATCTTATGATATTTTCAATCAATTTTTAATGACTCCATGAACTTAAATAATCACAAATTTATGACCTAAAAATATGAAGATGTCAAATGAAACATGTCTCAGACAGTTACAACATGTAGACAGCCATGTTGTCTGTGGTGGTGGCCTGTGATAAAAGTGGAGCTAAATGAAGTCAGGGGACACACTTTAGTGCTGTCGGTCCTCTGTGGTTAGGGTCAAAGATGAAATGAAAGAAACAAAATAAGACAACAAAGATTCTGTGTATGAAAGCGCACACTTGCCCTCCTTTGGCATGGCTCAAAAAAATGTGCCCTTTGCCTTTTTTTTCCCCTCTTTAAAAAAAAAAATCTAACTCCAGACCAAAGTAAAAGTGTGCCACTACAAGACAGAAAAATGTTCCACTTTACCTCGAGGTGCCCCATTTACCATTTTCAACTAACCCTTTTATTCCCCTGTGCATATGCGTTTCATTCTGTTGTTGCCCCTAAACTGAATAGAGGCTCTGACATCCACTCCGGGGCTTTAAATCATGTGTATCCTAGACGAGCACATACTGCAGATTTATGTTGATGCCACAGAGGTGTATTGTAAATGTTGCACACTGTGTGAGGCGCAGTATGTGGATGTCCACCTTGTTTTTCACCTGCAGGGAAGCAAGTGGTTTCTCTGTCTTATCAGCACACAGCGGTGTTTAGGCCTGGCAGGGGGTGGAGGTGTGTGTTTATGAGTGTGTGTTTGTGAGTGTGGGGGTTCCCTGTATAGTTCCATGCAGAGCTGTATTTTTAGTATTGTATTTATGGATGTTTTTCCACACAAGCTGAATTCATTTGTGCGCGTATGCATGTACTTGCATCCTCGTTTTTTCCCCCCCTCTTTTTAAAGGAATACATTTGTGGAAATGCACTTATTTGCTGTTTATATTTTTTCATTAAAACTGAAGCTACAGCCACTTAGCTTAGCTTAGCTTAGCATAAAGACTGCAGAAAGGGGGAAACCTGGTTCTGTTCTCAGTTAACAAAATTTGCCAACCTTCCAGCCAGCCTTTATGGCTCACTGCTTAATTATATCTTGCCTGTTTGCACTGTTAAAAAAAAGTTTTTATGCTTCTGTTTTTGTATCGATATGTTTTGTTTTTGACTTTGTTTCGTGTTTATCAGGAAGCTAGCTTTCTAACCTTTGTCCAGTCTCTGTGCTAAGCTAATCTGACTATATTATTATTTAGCAGACGCATATGTTTATGCTACCATTCTATTAATTTTATCCTCCACCGGAAGGAAAATAAACACATTTTCAAATTATGAAACTATTCCTTGTGTTAAAAATAGGGATGTAACAATATATTGAATGTCGCAAAATTGCAGTTTAAAAATGTCTCAAACTTACCAGACTGTGACGATATCTATTTTGATGTTACAGGGGTAATTATTTTACTTGATTATTTTTAGTTTATTGTATAAATCGACTGATACTGACTGCTGCATTGTTTTTGTTTTGCAGTACATACTTAATTCAAAAATTCATTACCAAAAATAATTTATGCTATTTTTTTGCACATGTTTATGTTATGGCTTAAAGAAGGAAGGAAGGAAGGAACAAACAAAAGAAAGAAAG
>JAJHUR010136836.1:0-24874 GCA_027495735.1 Lutjanus campechanus
TTTGCATATTGCAATTTGCTTTTTGTTGACCGCCACATAGCTTTCGTACGCAAACAAAATTATCTTTGGTATCATTTTTCCAAGAGCTCAGTTAGTTCAGTCGGAACAACTCACGTTAAAGAATGTTTATTGCAGCAGCAGAACATAGTTAGAGTTTGGCGTCTAGGCTCCGACCTCAACACTTCTCAAAGATTATGTTTACATAGAGATATATAGGAGTGATGAACACATATCTTGGACCCCCTGTCGGAGCCTGCAGGTGGATGCTGGGGTGGTGGTGGGGCTGAATGAGCATACAGTGCCTGTCAATGCATTGCTTCCCTGCAACAGCGTCAGAGGGAGACATGGGAGGTTTTAACAGTTTAAACAGACCGCCAGATTGGAAGGTTGCGTGTGGTATGTACTACAGGGAAGGAGTTGACTGCCTTATCCAGCTCATAGGCATCACTACATTTCTTCAGTGTAGCCAGGGCTATCCTAAGCCCTGAGCTAAGACTTGGTAACTTAACCCCTTTTCACACACACATTTATAACCCATTGTTAACTTAAGTCGTAGGCTATATAATTCACACTGCACTTCAATTAGCCCTGATTAAGGTCCATTGGAACGGCAACTAATGTTTATATTTAGAATGCTGTGTAACTTCGCTATAACAGCCTTTAGCCCTTTTTCACACTGGCACCTTTTAACACGCATTTGGGTTTAGTCCTTTTATAGGAGATAATCCCACAAGCTTGGGGCTAACGCTGCTTCGGAGCAGATACAGCAAGCCCTAGGCTAAAATCAGGGTAGCCCACTTTGGAATGTGCCAGTATGAAAGCGTTATTCGCCTGGAGCTATGATAGTTCTAAGAATGCTTTTAGTCCTGGGCTAAGTGCAGCATGAAAGCTTTTTTTAAGAACAGACTTTTTAATCTTTGGGTTTGGGGGAGGTATCAAGCATTTTAAAGACTGTTGTGTAACTTCTCTGCAACAGCCTGTAGCCCCATTTCACACTGGCACCTTTTAGCCTTAGCTTTAGTCCTTTTTTAGAAGATAACCCTGCATACTTGGGGCGCACCCTGCTCCCAACAGATGTGGCGAGTCCTAGGTTAAAGTTGGGGTTAGCCTACTTTGGAATATGCCAGTGTGAAAGCTTTCTTAGCCTGGGACTAAGAAGGTTCTAAGAATGCTTTTAGCCCTGGGCTAAGTGCTGCTTATAAAGCCTTTATAAAGAACACACATTGTCATCTTTGGACTTGGGGGGAGGTATCAAGTATTTCAAAAGGCTCAAGTCCAAGTGAAGACACGAGTCATTGGTGTAGAAGTCCAAGTCTTTTTTTGATTTTGTAAAGTCAAGTCTTAAGTCATCAGATTTGTGACTCAATTTTGACTGCAAGTCATGTAACTCAAGTCCACACCTCTGGTAATCAATAATAGGAAACTTGTTGGACATCAGTTTAACTGACAACTGACACCTACTGTCAAATTATTAGTGTTTCCTATACATTCAACAGTTCAGTGGTGTGAAATTGCTTAACTTGCTACATGTAACACCATGTTCATTAGCCACTTTGTTTTTAGTATGACATACACAAGGATAAACTTTTCTTTTACAAACTGCATCTTTAAAAAAACATTCAGAGAGAGTGATATACATATTGTATAGTGTCAACTTACATCAACAAATTGCCCGCATGATTTAGGCATGAAGAAAAGAATTTACAAAGGAAAAAGTTGTGTAAGAATGTTGGATAGCCGCTTGGTACCGTTAAAGATCATTTTTATCCATAGATTGTGTTCTATCTTATAACACGACGGTACAGGGAGGCAACAACACATACATCCACACCACATAACATAAAAAATAAACACCATAATTCTGTTTTTTTTATGTTTTCTTTTTTCCTGGTAAATAATTTGTTTTTACAAAAAAATGTGTATCTACATTTTTTTCCATTGCAATAGACTTCAATAGTATCTAAAATCTATTCATGTTACAGTTTTTTGCTTAAATTGTCATTTGTTCTTTAGTGTAGAATGGATGGATGACTTTATATTTTAATATCTCTAAAGACAAGGGAGAAGGTGAAGAAGGGGTGGGACCTATGAACATACTACATAGGAAATGAGGGTGATGAGGGTGACAGTGTAAGTCAGTTGCCATGTCCATGTAAAGGCAGTACGAAGCGGTCGGGCGGCATTAGAGCTTTTGGCTGTAAGGAAGGGATGGGGATATACAAACAATGAGCAATATACATGCCCATCTACAGAAAAGAACAGAAGAACTCTAACACTGACAAGTCTGACAAACCCTAAACTGCAACTTCTTAGCCATGCAATTCATTTGTTTTTTGTCTTACAGTCAAAATATTATTCAGCATAGATTAATTTGTTTTGTCAAAATAGATTTAAAAAAATCTGAAAAATGGAAGATATGTGAGAACTGGATCTGGAACTGCTCCACCTACTAATTTGTGGGCTTGGGCATACATTTACAAAACGCCTGAAGTGAAGCTGATTGTGCAACTGTTGCTGTTTTGAACTTTATTTTTTTAATTCGATATTTGTCAGAAAAACATGCTGTGGTAAATAAATCCCGCAAGTTAGTCACTGAAGTAGTTCCAAATCCAAAAAAGTCAAATTATATCAAAAAATATTTCACACCGTGATCTAAATATTATCTGATTGACAAAAAAACAAACCAAACATACTTAATAAGCCAAAAACCATAATCAGAACCAAAATGCCAGTGATCAATTGGATAAATACAAAAACTATGACCAGTCAAAACTATCAAATGAGAAATGTTAAGATGAAAGAACAAAGCCATTTAAAATTTTGCACACACTGCAACCAGATGCACACAATAGAAAACAGACACTGCTGAGAGAGGCACTCGACTGGAGGACGGGCTCCTCTCTCATGTGTTTCTGGATGACAAATCTATCTGTAATGTTAGTCTTTAAACATGAAGCGGCCGTGCAGTCTGGGTGTACATCAGAGAGAGACGGTACTGGCTGAGAATGGGTTATTTTTATTACTTCTTTTGGTTTTGTTTTAGTCGTACTGCAGGATGTTGATGCATGCTTAAAGTAAGTTGCATTTAGGGAAAGTAGAAAAGAAACAACACAGCAAACTGGGGGGGCAGGTAAGACTGACCAATGTTAGAAAAATAGGAGACGGACACTGTGTCCCAATCCCTTACTATGTTCATTCATTCATGTAACAGTTTGTACTGGCAAGAAACAACATGTGATACTCAGGATACAACATGTGTGCAGACAGACGTCAGTCAAACTGCAACTTTTAAGCGTAAAGCTACAGCCAATTCTTTCTATTGTAACACAATTGTAAAAAATTATCACCGCAATCACTATTAAATATGCAAACTGACATGTTTGAGTATACATTTTGTCACTTTTCCAGTGTAAGTGCACTACATACCCCCCCACCCCAACCCCCTAAAATAAATAAAAAACAACAAAAAAGTGTAGTAGTATGCAATTGGGACACAGCTCAAGATTAACTAATAGCAGTGGGGAAGAGGAAAGAAATCAAAACACAAAACATACATTAATAGTATTTTGTCTTGTACTTTATGTGAAATGCAATTTATTCTGGATTCAAGTATGATAAAGAGTCAAAAGACGAGCTTAAAGCTGATATCCATAACATGCTGTCACCTTAGACGGTATGTTAAATAGTGGACGGAGCTTCTGGTTCTGAAAAGTGAAGCTAATCCCTTAAACCTGCATTCTTGCGAATGGCCAGCAGGGGGCAGCACCACTAGTTCCCAAAAAAAAAAAGTCAGATTGCAAAATGAGCCTAATCTCACTTCATGTTTGACTTCAGAAAACAGTTTGAGTTTATGGTCTCAATTGGTTCAAGTTTTGCTCAATGGAGCATGATGTTCATTTTGTAAATTATGGTCACCTTTAGAGTAAAGGGTTTGTTTTAGGGTGGAGCTACCATGTGATTGATAGGTCATTCTCAGTGAGTCTGTCCAGCGCAACGCACAAGGCTCTCGGAACACAGAGTTGATCAAATATGAATCAAGATTCTGTCACTACATTGTCTATTTATCGCCTAAAATGTTTTCGGAAACATATTTTGGTGCGCTGTTTAGCTGTAATATGAGAAATATTGTGACCAGGCACCTGCTATTTTTTCCTCTGAATGGACGAGCCGAAACCAAGCACCACTCAGCTCATAGTGTGTCACTCTCGTCCAACTGTGGTCACTTTTGGTAAAAACAAACAAAAAAAAAAAACAAGATTGAAACACACTTAATGCCAAACTTAAGGCATTAAAACGGTGAAGGATGACGATATATTGGCTTTACACGTGGTTAATACCCTGTCCGTGGTGGAAGGCACAAGTCCTGCACAGGTCAAGTTTTGCAAACCTGTCACTGCCCGCACCCGCAAAGCTGAGAGCCAGAGCCGACCTGTTCTCTCAAAGTCAAATCTACACCTGCCCAGAACCATTATTATTAATATAAGCCCCACGACGTGAACTGCAATCATAATTAAACACTTGTGTTTTGGTGCAGTTCCTACGTTCTTGCTGTTGAAGCTGTTGAAGTGTTTCCACAGTGACGATGAGCCTCACTTGCGGTTATCAAAAGCTAATACTTTTTGAAACTTTTTATAAGCAACCAACCCCCTGACAATATTATTTTCACAATCTTTGAGCGCACCAAAATTCTCTAAAATGTCCGACTTGGCCTTCAAAGATGTGTTGTACACAATTTGTTATCCTCCACCGACTTAATTTGCCTTCATGACATCAGTCTTAGTTATCAATTTCATCGCTGTTAGATCAAACAGTGACATGCCTTTGCCTAGCGAGATGTGGGGTCAAACGTTGTGCTGTGACTTTCACAATAAAATCCTGGCAGCTTGGTAATTCTGATTTCTCCAGGGGAAAAAAAAAACATATTTCTGTATTGGATGTGTTATTTTATTGTTTTCACCTGCTGCCAGCCTGCAATTAGTTCATTTTTACCCATAACTGCACTGTTAGTATCTAACCTGGTGCAGCACTCTAGTGAAAAATATGCTCCAAAAAAGGCAGTTGGAGGTGGAGGCTGCAGTTTATCTGAACCTGCCAAGCTGAGCTGAAGAGCCAACTGTGAAAAAATCAATTTCCAAGTCTGATCTAGACTGTTTCTCTGTCCTTTGTTTACAGATTTAAAACAAACAAACAAAACAAAACAAAACGTTTTGCCATCATCAAAGCATCTTTTCTTTTTTTCTTTTTTTTAAGTGTTTGTTGTTGTAATACTCATTTTGTCCACAAGAGGCTGAAGTGCACTATGACTCCATGTTCTAAACTGTAAGCGTTCATGTTTTCTTCCAGGTGAGTTGTAATTTCATTCATGCACTCTAAACACGCAATTTTTATCCTCAAGACCGTTCTGCCACAGTCTGCCCTACTGTGCTGTGATTGGCTATTACTACTATGCTCTGATTGGCTCTAAGCATGAATGTGGACTGGCACTTGGGAGAAGTTTAGCAAGGTGGTTGTGGTAGATGAATAGATTGAAAAACAGGACTTTCACTCGGGAGACTGGACTGCTTTTTTAAAGACTTTTTAAGACTATTTTTACAGTCATGGTTTGGTTGTTTAGGCACAAAAACTACATGAATAAGTGCCAGGAAAAAAATCATGGTTTATAGAAAAAAACAGACCCTTTCACAACATTAGAGAGGCTTTCAGACACAGACAATCACATGAATGTGTCATCAAGGCAACAAGAATTAGCCATTCACAGCTCAGTAGTAGTAGCCAATCACAGCCCAGTAGGGTGGGACTAGGCAAAACAGTCACAAAAAAAAAAAAAAAAAAAAAATCACACACGCAACAGGATATCAGCGACCATCCTTAGGTCAGAGTCAAACAAACAAACCTGGTGTGAAAACAGTATGTTTCTCAAACCACAGTTGTTTTTTTGTGTGAAAACTCCGCCACTCAGAGGGATATATAAACATTTAATGACTGAAAAATATTACGGATACCAGCTTTAACCCCGTACTGTCTTTTGACATATGATTCAGTATTTTTGCCTAATGCAACCCACATGGTTTTTCCATGTAGGTGAAAATATAATTGGAGAGGAATTCCATAAGATGGCAAATGTCGGACTAGTCTAGACTCAAGTGATAATGAACAGAGACCATCAGTAGTTAGAGGTCAAGAGACATATTGCACTCTTGTGTTAGTGTGATTTCCTTAACAGTGTTCCATATATATATATATATATTTTTAACAAGAACAATTAATGAGCAACTTTTAACACACTAGATTTAATGTGGTCTTACTATTACTTTTATTACAGTGCATCATCAGCTGTTACTTTTCACATTATGTCTACTTTATAATTTGATAATTCATTGTTAATATATTTTAATCATTATGTGACACACAGCGGCAGTATCTGCAAGGCAGATATGAACGGTGAAGGTGTTTTATCAGCAGGGTTGCCAGGTCCATGTGTTTTCCACGGAAACGGGTTACTTTTGAAGTGTTGGCAGGATGAATTTTTTTTGTCAGCTGGTTTGGTGGACCTATATTGCACGCAAATAACATTAATAACATCTATAGATGGACATCCATATTTGAAATGAAATAATTTATTCCTACCGAAACCCTACCAAACAGATTCCAGATCAGCAGGCACACATACAAACCTGGCGCACGCCTGCTGGCTCCGGTTTTATTGGCTGCTGGGCTGGTTTAGTCACACAGACCTGGGAACCCTGTTTATTAGTTAATCATTTAAGGTAAACCGTGGACAATGGCACCACGTCCTGGCTGAATCTGAATCAACGTGTGTCCTACTGCCTTCAGACCCTGCAGGCATTTAATGATCTGAAGGAGAAGCTATTTAGATACAGTTTACTTAAAATTGTTTATTTATATTTGAAGCATTATTGCGTTCTTGTTGTGCATTTGCTGTAAGTACTCAGTTCACTCTTGTGGACAGATTGCCAGCAGAGTGATGTTGTGCAGAAACAGATGTGGTTCTGAGACGTCTATATAAAAACATAATTTCCACCAAAACAGCGACGAGCTGCTTTGCTGCCTCATTTGATAGAATCTCACACCTGTTTGCACCTCTTCTCCCAGCTGTGCATTTCACTGCTACTTTTTTCTTGTTTTTTTTAATCTTCTCGCTGTTTAAGCCCGTTTCACGTCCTGTCGGCTGATTTATGTTCATTACGCTGGGCACCTAAATGCCACACAGATGTGCTGTGCAACTGTTTGTCAGCTCAGACACCGGCAGCATCTTGACGAGACTGATGTTAGATTGACTCCTGTCCTGTTTCCCCAGCGCTCACGTGTATACACTCCCCAGAAAAGCAGCAATTTTATCACATAATAAAGTCACATATTGCAGTTATTTACTGAATACGGTCTTCTTATGGACGTTTATTAGGCGCCGTTATTGGTACATTCCCATCCCAGTTGCTAATGCCTAAAAACTTGGGTTCTATTTAAGCGATCTAGAGCACATGGGCTAAAGAGCATGGTGCGTTTAGGGTGTGTCCAACTGTACTTTTGCTGCATAGTCTGGGTGCAAAATAAGGTGCAAAGGGATTGTATTTAGTCGCTTAATTAATCATAAGTGTGTCATCCCCCATCCCCTTTAAAAGCCAGGTGTGCAGCATCTGCCGCATTCCTATTTTAATGGTGCATTTGGCGAACGGTGTTCTGCTGAGGAAACAGAACAGCTCGTGCATAATCTCAGGGGATGCCGGAATGATCCTCTTACAAAGAATTGCAGATCAGCAGTGTCTTTGACAGAACATGGAGTGCTTATGGACAGCTGGCATCAGTCTCCAAATCATCTGATAGGACATCACAGATGTCGGGTACAGCCTGGCGGGATAAGCAACATTTTTAACTGTATTGGTCCTCTCTGAGGGACAGGTATGTGATCCTTGACTGGTGGACCCTCTACCTACACCGTCTCCCAATCCTCTGTCCAATCAACAACCCCCTTTTACTATATATGAGTAAATGCAATGATATTTAAGAAAAAAAAAGCCCTGCTGCGCGTCACTGTGTGTGTAACAACCACAGTCTATGTGTCATCCTCTTACATCTTTTTTGTCTTTTTCTGTCTTGTTATGTTGTTTTCTTATGTCTTTTTCAACTTGTTAGTGCTTAATGTTGTTTTTTTGTCCTGTTACATCTTTTTCATCGTGTTACATCTTTTTCGTCTTTGGCATCATTTTTTGCTTTGTCATGTCTTTCACATTGTTTTTTGTCAATGCGTTGCAGATTTTTCATATTACATATTTTGTCTTTTTTTTTGTCTTGTTACGTGATTATCTTGTGTCTTTTTTTTATCTTGTTATGGGTTTCACTTCTTTTTTGGTTGTTGCATGTGTTTTTCAATTTTCACGCCGTTTTTGTCTTTTATGTTATTTTTGTTGTTAGTCGTTTTTCGTCTTATGTCTTGTTCATTTTCAGTCTTCATCTTATAACATCTTTTTCATCTTGTTACATCTTTTTTGCCTTGCTACGCCTGTCATGTGAGATATTCTCTGATGGATACACAACAGAATTGTCTTGTCTATGTGTTCCTACATCTTCATCTTTGAAAATTATGCTAACTATTAGCTGATGATAATTACAGTATGATGCACACTTTTGAAAAAGATTTCGGAAGTCAGAGATCTTTACGAAAACAGCCTGAGAATGAATTGTGGATGTGCTCTCCAGTTTAATCTGGTTTAGTGTGAACAACAAACAATCTAAAAGTTCTTTGCATGTTGATCAAACAACTGGTGACATTTTTGGCTCTGGATTATAAAACAGTATTAGTTGTCTTATTTTATCAGTGACAGCATAAAGAAATTAACCTGGACATTAGTGGGGGAAATGCATTAATATATCTCTGGTCTCCAAGAAAAATTATGGAACCTGTTTCTTTGCTTATAGTTTACAATATAAACCATTTAATTGCCATCTTATGAAATTGATTGAAAGGAAAGGAGAACACGACAGATTTACAACAGAGAACAGAATCACTTGATAACTTCTCCAGACAAATCAGACAGACACACTGACAAAATTAAGACAGTGTGGGATAAGATAGACGACATTCGATGTTGCTGCGACCGCAAACAATGGTTTTGAACTTAAACACGAATGCAGACAAAGCAACCAAGTTAGTCGGGGGGCATGGAGTCAAGGATCAATCAAAAAGCATGCAGAGAAATGATCACAGTGAAAAATTAATGTGGAAAATGCTAGAATTTGTGGCAAAATAAATCTTTTTATGCCATCTACACCAAAATATGTTGCACAAAATGCACTGTAACATTAGGGAGAACGTTGATAGGTAAGGAAAGGAACTGGAAGGCCGACCAATTTAGGAGGGTACAATGGTTTTCAAATACAGCTGCCACCATATACATGTAGAACTTTCCCTGTTCGGGACTAAAAAGTTGATGGCAACAAAAGATCTTTTGCCAGTTTACTTGCTTTGAAAACAGAAATAGGTATGTTTTCAATTAAAGCCGCATGGAACAAAGCCGCATGGTACCCCAGAATATATGTGGAAACAATTATCACCCACCAAAACGTCATGCCACACATGATGACGCCAAAATACAAGAATGGGTTTTTGGATAATTGGCGAATAGACGGGAATGATCGACAACAAAATTTTAGAAAAGGACAAAACGAAACAGGAATAGCATTGACTCCCAAAATGATACAACAAAGGAAATTTCAAAATCAAAGCATGCCGCTGTCAACGTCAAAGTGATGTTAGGGTTAGAAATGTTGTGAATTTCTGTGTAAACACATGATTGGATGACTGGGGCCCTGTCTTTGTCTTTCTTCACAAATCCCCATGAATCTCAGGCTACACAGCACAGGTTTAAACCCATTTACACCACAACCTTTCACATACTCTTTGAAAGAATTTGGGAATGACCTTCAAGAGGGAGAACCTACTCATGGTCAGCAGAACAGCACTATAATTCTCACCAATCATGTTCCTGAATGTTAGCATTAGAAATAAACCTACAAACATCCCACCTGAGAGAAATCACAAGCTATGAGAATGTTTGACACAAAGCAAAATACTTATTTTCTTGTGAAATATATAAAACAGACTGCTCAGCCAAACTCAATTCACTTGGCTTTTGATTTGCAAAACAGCTCAAGATCATTTTAGATGTAAATACTCTTGAAGTACAAGTCTGGTTGTATTGGGAAACACATTCTCACTCCCAAAGCGTCAAAGCTTGGTCAGTGGGCCTACGCTTCAAAACTGTGGTGCTATAGGTACCCCTCTAGTATCAGTTATGTACATGCAGGGCTCCACAATCAAGTTAGCAAATATAAACATGCAGCATCCAGTTGAATTTTCAAAATAAAGGCACAAAAACTACTTGGTTAGATTTAGGCACAAAGTGTGCTCGGTTAGGTTTGGGCAACCAAGGTACTTTGTTAACTTAAGGCACAAAAGGTACTGGGTTAGGTTTAAACAACACAACTACTCTATTAGGTTTAAGTAAAAATCAGGTAATATAACAACTTCGTTAGTTTTGGGCACAAAAACTACTTGCTTAGGTTTGGGCTACTTGGTTAAGCAACGAAAGTACTTGGTTAGGTTTGGGCACCAAAACTATTTGGTTAGATTTAGGCACTGAACCTTCTTGGTTAGGTTTATGCAGCAAAACTACTCTGTTAGGTTTAGGCCAAAACTTTGCAGCTAGGTAATAAAACTGCTTGGTTAGGTTTGGGCTACTTGGTTAGGCAACAAAATGACTTGGTCAGGTTTAGGCACACAAACTACTTGGTTAGATTTAGGCGCAAAGGGTTCTTGGTTAGGTTTGGGCAACAAAAGTACTCTGTTAGGTTTAAGTAAGGATCAGGCAATAAAATAACTTGGTTAATTTTGGGCACAAAAACGACTTGGTTAGATTTAGACACAAAAACTACTTGCTAAGCTTTGGGCTACTTGGTTAGGCAACTAAACTACTTGGTTAGGTTTAGGTACAAAAACTAGTTGGTTAGTTGTAGGCACCAAAACTTCTTGGTTAGGTTTAAGCAACAAAACTATTTGGTAAGGTTTAGGCCAAAACTATGTGGTTAGGTAACAAAACTACCTGGTTAGGTTTGAGGTCAAAAAGTACTTGGTTAGATTTAGGCACAGAAAGTTCCTTGGTAAGGTTTCAGCAACAAAACTACTTGGTTAGGTTTGGGCTACTTGGTTAGGCAACAAAATGACTTGGTTAGATTTAGGCACAAAGGGTGCTTGGTTGAGTTTGGGCAACCAAGGTATAGGCACAAAAGGTACTTCGTTAAGTTTAGGCAAGTTAAACAGAAGCTGATGGTGATTACTGGTTTCACACAGGACACAGACCTCAATCTCCTGGGTGAAAGTCCTGCGTTTGTACATCAAAACATAACACTTGAGGGGCAACTCCAGAAATGATGCTAAAGGGGTACCTACAGCATCATAGTTTGAACCCTAGCGGTACTGACCAAACTGCTGTATCTGACACCTTCGGGAGTGAGAACAGGCTGGAATAGAGCCTTAATAGAAAAGAAAGTAATGCTTTCCTGAAAATACATAGGGAGTTTTCTTTACTTTTTAAATAGTAATTTGTATAATATTCTATATTATTTTATTAAATCTGAAAGTGACTAAGGAAAGTGTGCGGAGTAAATGTACAAGGAAGATTTTTTTACGGGTATTGACCAGCTTGTCTTTATGCTATTTACACCCAACAGCAGCTATTTAAAGGTGTTGTGTTTGTTTCTTATTTACGAGCATTCAGAACACTCAAATAAGCATTATTTTTGAAATGTTATGCTGCAGAAACAGGCTATAGAAACTAAAACATGCTATGAACATGTTATAACTAAAAGTTCTTAAGTATGGCAGTGACAACATGACTGCTTGCTGTTTCCTAAAAAATAAAGTTGATAAAATACGGAAATTCCCAGATTCTTTCAAACTGATTCTCTCAGTTATCACAATGCTTAAACATTTTAGAATTTGTTATACTTAGATACAAAAAAGACAGAATAACAAGTACACCTAAAAGCAAAAGAATGACCCAAAAAAAGGAAAAACTTGTACACAGAAATTCAATGATATCTGTTCTCTATTACCAATGCAAGCCTCTAAACATGGAAAAACACAAATGAAAACAAAAAGTAAAATATGTCACTGGAGTCCAGACGACACACTGCGTTTTAGCAGAAAACAAATGTTTAAAAAAAAAAAGTGTCAAAATGTGTGGTTTCAAAATGAAAATCAGTGGAGCAGTGAATGGCAGGAGCAGTGGACTCAAACACAATGTGGTACATTTTGCAGCATCAGTGCAGAGAACATGGTTCACCGTCATACAAATTTTGCACATTTGTGATGACATGTACTAACCCTTATTATTCCTCTCAGCAGACAAAGTTTGTATGTATATTGGCGACCATGTTAACCACTTTGGAAGACCCCATGTGCAAGTGTAGCTCATGATATTAATGGCCTGTGTCGTCAACTAGCAACATATTGAATGAACTTTCTGTATGACTGATGTGCCAGTTCAAATATTTTCAATTTGAATTTGAACTTTGCATTTAACAATCCAGCTTGCCTTGGATTGGGTAATGTGAGGTGCAGCTTGCTATGCTTGCTGTCACTACATAGGCAGTTTTATGAAGTTACACTTTGTCTAACCATGGGGGTGTGATGCTTTGAGGATGCCTCGATCCTCCGGTGCAGATGAGTGAAAGCACAAAGAAAGCAAGCAAATGCAAACTAACCTAGCCCACCTGTATGGCTAGTTTCACACTCGTCCAGGTCTTCGTCGTCACTCGAACACTCTGCAGATGACCCAATGTCATCTGATGTATGCTTCTTGGGCAGAACGTTGGTCATTGGAGGGAGGACATGGCCACAGAAAAGATACCCAAACACAAAGAGGCACCAGAGAAAAATGAAGACACACAGAAACAAGGGAAAATACACAAAACAAGTTAGGAGGTGAGCATGAAAGTTCTTTTTAGACCTTGGAAACTGTAGTTTAACAAAAACTCAAGGTTCACTTGTTGTCTTTTTTTCAGAGCATTCAACTCAGTCAGTCTCAGTCATGGAGATGGCTCAAGTGTCATCACAGGACCTAAGTATAGAACTTTGATCTTTGAAAGCAGGTAAGGTTGTCGCATTAAGCACAATTTTGAAATATCGCACTATTGACAAGCCACCACGGGATGGTAAGCCACTGCAACACCTGCTATGTTCACATTTTGTCTTTTTCCATTCCCTTTTGTTTTATATTTAAATACACATTCAACGAATAAATCAAGACTTCAAAAATTTCAACAAGCCATATGAGGAGCAAGAACAGTTCAAGCTCAAGGATGGATCGACACATCCTCCTACTCTTCGTGACCCAGCTTCAAACTTTGAGGCCGCCCAGGGGTGTAGAATTGGATAGGGACTGTAGGGACACATCCTCATCAAGATCTAGGGAGTACTTAACTGTCCACTGTCTATATAATAATTATTGTCTCTCCAGTTTAAGTCTCCAGGGGCAGGACACTGACTGGCTTTTACTATGCTTCTGGGGATAGTCGCCACAAGCGAACTGACTTTATTGTCCCCACCAACCATGACATGAAATATCCACCTTTGTAGCTACCTTCACAAACTGGGGCAATGTTGGACTAATGTTGTAATATTGCGGGACAGTCAAAAGAACCTGTGTCGATCTTAAGTCTAATTTCAAGCCAAATAATTAATGAGAGTAGTCGTTCGGATGAAGGTAGGTGAGCTACATTAGCTTTGTTGTTATACGCAAGCCTGACAGTTCTTCTCTGTAATCTTCATTGCCAGAGTGTGTGCGTGTTTTGCTACAGTATGTCAATGTACTTGACAGACATGCCTGATAGTAACAATATAGCTAGATGTTAAAAAAAACATTGTCAAACTGCAGAAATTCATTTGCAACATGATGTAACTATGACTGGCAACAAGCAGCTAGCTTGCTCAGGCCATATTCACAGGTAACATTACACTTAGCGTTACTGCACCAAATCACTTCATTTTAAATAAAAGAATGATGCTAATGGTGCCAATACCAACACTGTTTAGCCAACCTAAATAACTACAGGGGGAATTCCATCACTGCAATTTTGCAAAAATTATCCATAGAAAAATGCAACAAAAACACAAACTAGGTCATTGTCGTGATATAATCTAGATTAATCCACTCCTTGGACGGGCTGCACACATGACTGATCTGTCCACTGACTGGTTTCTTCATTCAGTGTTCCAGTAGACTACAACCAGGCCAGTTTACAGTTCCCAACAACATAAATGATTCTCTGCAGCATCAATAAGAATCCACTCAAACCTTCTGTTCTACTTGCATTCTAGGAGTTAACCTGTATTACATGTCTTACTGTACATACATTTGTAGCTGCTTCTTATTATCTGTCAGTGCGTATTATGAGTATGTCTTCTGTCACATATGTGATTCCCTGTATGTACAGTTATAATGGAAGTCTCTCCATACCTGTATAGTTGAGGAGGATCTGTGTTTCCGTGTGGTAGTGGTGGACATCATGGTGGTAGTCTCAATGAAGGTAGTGGACATCTCTGGAGGCATGGCTGTGGTCCTGGCGGAGCCCGCCACACTGGGCACATCACCTACCAACCTCACACTGCCATTAATCTTGATGTAAGGGTTGGCCTCGGCAGCCATGTTCAACACCTTGAGGCCATTGTAATAAAGGCCGGACAGTTGACCCTGAAAGGGCCGGCTGCGATCGCTACCACCGATTGCGACTGTTGCTTGGGTGTTGAAAATTGTTAGCTGCCGTCCTATAGAGGAGACATCCAGGTGTAAGATATTTTCAACAGAGAAAAGCACCTTTTAATATGCCTTTGTAGCTGCACTATTCATTTACAACAAGACAGAGAGCCTTACTTTATGATAGTGCAAGGACCAGCGGAAGTAGTGCTTGAACAATTCAATTTTTTTGTTTATCTGTGTGGTACTTTGTAGGGTTTAACGGAACGTTTTTTGTTTTCTTTTTTTTTTCACTTGCCCGGTCAGGAAATCTACTTGCCCAAAGTAAATTTTTACTAATGGCTATTTTATTTACTTTTGGTCATCAAATAATGCCTTTGACATGCCATTTTGGTGTAGTACTGCGTACTGAGCAATATGCAGTGAACATCTGCATGTCTTTTGGAAACATGATACACTGTGGTATTCAGTTTTGCGATTACCTGACTAGCCTCCGCGTTCATGTTTTGTACAAGGACCAGTGTTCTGACGATTTATGCTGCCTTGTCAAAAAAATGCTGCCATTGGACAAATCAATAGCAGAGTAACCCAAACTCGAATGCTAATCCTGAGAACCAATAGGTAGCACATCTTGATAGGTAGCACGTAGCCGCAGAACACCAGCAAGGCCCTGGAGGTGGGGTTGTCTCAGCTGGCATCTCATCTTATGGCACTCCAACAACATTTTTCAGACACTTGACATGTCTTTGAAAAAACGACCCTCTTTTATTTGTCTTGCTCTAAAACTTGTGGCAAACTGTGCAACCCACAGTTGGAATTTTCCCTACATCTTCTGACACCAACCTTTTTCAAGGATAACTGAAATGCTGACTTACGCTTCGGCGAATAAACTTCATCTGTCACCATTTTCTCACGGTTGCCTGATCAGTACTGCACAGGTGCAACTCTTACCCAAGCTGAGAAGGAAGTGAGATGGCTCACACCTTAGCTGTTTCCATCATCAGCTTGCCTGATCAGACAATTGAGTGCCTAGATTTACTAGCTCAACGTGGCACTTTACTTGCCCCAGACAACTGGGCAGTCCATTTTGTTGAGCGCAGGTTTTAAGTTCATTCCAGCAAAGAAGCGAGTGGTTGGTATTTTTGATGCTATTACACATGGGTTACCCCTGTCTTTACCTTGATTTAAACACCAGCAAATGACACCAGAGTTCATAAATTTTGGTGCATCAGTGATGATATGATGTGACAGTTTACAGCGTGAGATACAGTAGAATTATGACTGAAGTAGCGTCAGAGGTATGCGATTGTTTAAATGGTTTCAACATTTCTGTTTTTATTTCTATAGTTCCTTCCTTGTACTACTTAAGGGTTAAAAACACCCACACCATCTGGTGTTGAAATACAAAGCAAAGCATTCTTGTCATATTCAGTTAAGGCAACACAGTCTGTGTAGCCAAGAGCAACCCCTTTGCACTGGTCAATGCACTTTCATAACTAAAATAGGACCCTCAGAGTCATAAAATACATGAATATGTGTGCTAAAACTTCATTAAAATGAGAGATTTCTTTTCAATTCATTACTAGAACTCATTAATTTTTCATTATATGTTGAATTATTTTACAATTTATGGGTTCATTTATTTACAGTTATTTAGTTCCTTAGTTATTTATGTGTTTACCATTTTTAGCCCACAAGTTCCATATGAAGTTGCATGCATGGGTTTACAGTCATGTTCATGCTCGTGCCACTAAGTTTAATGGTAATTTGTTAGAAATGGAAAGCATCACTTTGGTCTGGAACAATGACAGAGCAGGCGGAGTTTTTCACATTGTATCAGTATAGTGAACAGACATAAGCATAGAAAGATGTTTGCTTGGAGTTACCTTTCTCTTGTAGCCACTCTTCTACTGGTCTGGTGTATTTGAAAGGGATTTTCTTATTGGCCATTTGATAGCGTTCATTGTCGCTGTTCCCTTTAAAGTTTAAAAAGACATTTATAAAGACATTTATTGGTCATCATCAGCATCATGTCACCTGGTGCAAATACCACTTTCCTCCTAACATTTACAATATGTTTAAATGATTTTATCTGAAGATTACAATTGGATTAAACTTGGTTTAATTGCAGAATTACCAGGGCTCATGTCTGTTTTTGAGACAAAACATACAACAAGAAAGCAGCTCGTCTGTAAATTCTCCCCATTTTTCCTTTTTATTTTGTATAGAGAGTATATGCACTGATGCTGCTTTGCTCTAACTGAGTGGTTTAACAAACACTACAGCTGCTAGGAATGGGTGGAGCTGTTATATACTGTGAATACAATGTCCACTGTAAAATTCATCTGTGACTGTTAACATAGAAATCACAGTTGTCGAAAACCTCCAGTTTATCTCCAAGCGTGAGAACAATGTAGTCTGAATACTGACCTTTCTTTTTAAAAGACTTCAGATTTATACAGCCCTTTGGAAATGATCTTTTCACATTTCTTCCATTCAGTTTGACCTTCAGCAGTCTGTTAGGTCTTTTGCTTGAATTGGTTGCTTTTCATGTTTTATCCATGTGAATGCACAATGGCTGATATTTTGTTAGTATTTCACTCTGTTAGTAGAGAAACTTTATTCAACAGTGTCTTCAATGAAGCATGATGAAATTAAATCATGGTCAAAAGCAGGGCAAACTGATCTGCTTCTTTTTTTAAAATTTAAGTATATTTCAGTAAGATTCTTACAAATGGTTAAAACTTACATTGGAAATAACATTTGCTACTGTACTGTAGTTCCCATGCATCTCAAGAGTCAGAGTGATAATCTACTCTGATGCTAAACCTTTCTGACCTTTAATTATTGGAATATGACAGAAGCATAACAGGACATGGATCCGCACAATACACAGTACGTAAGGGTAGAGCCAAACATTATTTAGAGTTCACTGGACAGCATGTGTGTTTATGGAACTGATCCTGAAAACTAAACACAAGTGGACCTGAGATGAGAATTCTCCATAGTAAATATAGCTGATGTGTAAAATCTGTCAGTGAGGGTTTAGAGCTCACACATAATGGTATATCAAAGGATGAATCGGCTCGGCTCGAGTTGGTGTGGGAGGTGAAGCAGTACCAATCTACCCATAGGATTGGTTCTAGAACCAAGGGGGGTGGACTGTCTCTGGATTTGCCCTCTATGCATCTCTGAGTTGCTAAGGGGAAGGTTTTGACTGTTGTAGACAAAACAGCAGCTCAGAGTACTCAGCCTTCTAGGAGTCTGTCTAGGACCTTTATAGTTCTTGTGGGAGATTTCAAACACTCACGTGGGCAACGATGGAGAAACCTGAGGGGGATGATTGCTTGATCTGAACCAGAGGCATGTTTTGTTATTAGACTTCTGTACTAGTCATGCATTGGCACCATTTTCAAATATAAGGTGGTTCATAAGTGTACTTGGCACCAGAACACCTTAGGCCAAAAATGAATGCTTGACTTTGTAGTCGCAGAGCCATCAACTGATCAACAAATGGTGGTGAGTTGGATCAGATGGTGGAGACAGATGCCTGAGAGACCAGGTAAGACCAAATTAATAGAGGTAACTGGCAGAGGTCCCTGCCTATGAGGTCTTCAACATCCATGTCCGGAAGAATTTCTTTTATGACCCTGGGGAGGCTTTGGACATGGAGTCTGAGTGGACCATGCCTCCTTTGTAGAGCCGTCTGGCAGGAGAAGAAGGAGGACTTTTGGCCTTGGTTGATCTCCTGAAGCAGCAGGCAGGTATTAGGAAGCCAGCAGGCCTGCAACTTTGGCAGTTGATGAAGTTCTGGCAAACCATTCAGGGAGAGAAAGCAGGGCATGGCTCAGGCTGCATTCAGTCCATGCTGACCCGGACTGGGGATCTTGTCAAATGATGAAAGAGCACTTAGAGGCACTCATAAACCAGAACAGCACGTCCTCTGTGGAGGAGGCAGAGTCTGAACAAGTCTCACCTATATCACACAGATTCAGGGGGGGCAATGCAGATTCCATCCTGGGAATATAACATTGAACCGGCTCTTTACACTTGCAAGGCTGGTAGAAGGGTCATGGGAGTTTGACCATCAGTCTACATGTCTTTTGTGGACTTGGAGAAAGCTAACGACCATGTCACGTGAGGAATCTTGTGGGCGGTACTGCAGCAGTATGGGCTACTGGAGCAGTTGCTTAAAGCCATCCAATCCTTGTGTATCCAAAGTGAGAGCTGCGTCTGTTTTCTCGGCAAATCAGCTACGTTTTCAGTGGATGTTAGACTCCAAGGCTGCCCCCTGTCTACGACCCTGTTTGTGATATTCATGGACAGGATCTCAAGGCGAGTGTCTGTTTTCAGCCTTTTGCTAATTGCATGGTTCTGCAGGCTTCATTAAACTGTGATCTCCAGGGAATACCTTGGGCTCCTTCAGAAGGAGCTGGAAAAATATTGCCCTGCTCAGCGTGCTGCCACCACAACCCAACCCCAGATATGGATGTATGGATGTATGGATGATTTGTTTTAGAATAATCTACAATCCATTGCAGGCATCATCTTTCAAGGACATGCCCTCCAGTTTTCTCCACCTGTCTACTGTCTCTTTCCAACTGACACTAGGAGGAATCCTCGCTGTGTCATCACGATGAAAAAAACGACTTTATTTACCTTCCACAGTCATTAAATCACATGGGATTAGATGGTTAAGTCTCCATGAGCAGCTTATCTGTCTCCCTCCCACCTCCAAACATGCACACACAGCACTGAGCAGCAACTGTGCAAAGGTTTTATACTGCGTCAAGATTGTGTCTGATAGTAGTAATTGTATTTGTCCTGTTGATATAGAGTGTCGCAGTCAATCGCATCCTCACTACCTGTGGTCTCTATCCCCAAGTGGAATCTTACTCACTCTTCCTTGTGGGTTCTTATAAATTATCTATATTTACATCCTCTTTTTATGTCCTCTCAACTTCCTTCCTCTTCCTCGCTTTCACTCTGCAACAACAAATTAGCTAATGACCCATTTAATAACTTCTCTAACTTTCTTTAACAGTGCTGCCCAAATGTTGTTCCACAATGCCTTATGTTCCATTAACAAGGCCTCACAGCAGGACTATCAAGAATCTGTCAACCCCATCTCAAACTGACAGAGACAGTTAGGTCCTCAAGAGAAATAATGTTTTGATTGGGAGTCCTCAACTCCAGGCCTCTAAGACAAAGCTAGGCGCTATGCCCTCATCACTGCTCTTGCTGTCTCCATTGTCTGTCTGCATTGAAAAAAAAATCCAAAAAATTTGCAGTACTGCATCCAGCTGTCACAGTCTGCCTTGGAAAGTGTGAAAAGGGTGCGTGTGGGTGCTGGGAGAGGCTGCACAAATAAAAGCAATCATGCTCTGACAAGCCGTGCTGTCTCCAAATGCTGCTACTAATAAGGAGGACATCTGGATTGTCACAGGCAATTTGCAGCAACTTTTTCCCTTTTCTTCTTTCTCATTTACACACACCAACCTCTAGTGGCAGCAAATGTTTGTGCTTCACACGTGTATGTCAGATATGATAAAGGTAAGACAGCAGTGCCCTACTTAGGGATGTCACAATACGGGGGAATGTAGTAGTAGCGGCAATCCTAGTTAATTTTCATGATTATCGATATCTAATTTGATGCTACAGTAAAAGACAAGAACAGGAATAAAATTGAGCCATTGCTGTTTTTCTCTGCCACCTGAAATATAAACTCTTCTGAGGTTCTGGGACAAAAAGCACTGTAAAAAAAAAACCAAGTATCATATCATATCATATCATATTTACAAAATTTTGGTAACGACTTGGTATCAGTTCTCGTGACATCCCTAGTGTCACTACAAACACAGTTCACTAAAACTCTGTCTCTAAGGACCTATGATCAGAAGATTCTGTCATGGGACACATTGCCAGTGCGTCTTCTTCTACAGCAGTGGTTTTCAAACAGCGTGCCATGAGGCAAGTCTAAGTTTGCCATGGGATTTCGTCACAACCACACATCATTATTGCAATATACAGTACATACAGCTATACAAAATGTAGGGCTGCACAATAATGTCAGTATTAACTAATAAAATACCTAAAAGTCTATCTAAAAAGGAAA
Organism: Lutjanus campechanus; assembly: GCA_027495735.1. Lineage (NCBI taxonomy): Eukaryota > Metazoa > Chordata > Actinopteri > Lutjaniformes > Lutjanidae > Lutjanus > Lutjanus campechanus. The sequence continues at coordinate 20,887 of JAJHUR010136836.1, forward strand.
AGTGCATTATAATAAACAGTAATTTCCCATTGGGATTAATAAAGTATGACTTAACTTAACTTAACTTAACTTAACTTAACTTAACTTAACTTAACTTAACTTAATAAAGTACAGTAATGATGCAGAGATGCCCTGGCCTAAAAATCTTGTTCTACAGATATCTATCTATTAAAATACATTGCGCTGAATCGTCAGCCTATAAATAAAAGTGTTATTTTCATTCAACCTTCCTTCACAACAGATGCAGATGCTGTCCAGTGACCTTCTCAGCCATCTCACAGTGGCGTGATCCGATTGCTGAATTATATCTTGTTGCAGCAGGTTTTCATTGTTAACCGATAACTCAAATTACAAAATGATGTTTATATACAGTAGTTCAGATGTAAAATAAACATGTGATTGATTGATTGATTTGTGTCGTACCTGTTGGGAAGTGTTCATTGATGGACCAGTTGTCCACCTGCAGCGTAGCATTGCCACCGTTCCTGGTGAAGCGGACGACGTGATACTTCCCATCATTCACTGGGGTACTGCTCTCCTCCACACTGATGTCCACCGTGCCTATGTTGAACGTCACTCCTATTTTGCCTTGTTGCTGAAATGAGAAAACACCATTATTCATCAGAAACAATGAAACAAATTGAGGCTGTGGTGATAAATCTGTAATATGCCCTGAATGCTGAATTTTGCAAAGTTCAGTTTTTGTGAATGTGTGAACTTTTAACTACAAAGCTACTAGTAGGAGTTTTTATCTGGTTATGAAACTTTTTCAATATATTACTGATGCCTCTATATGACCTACATAAGTTAACAAGACTATGAACAAGAAGATTGATTGAGTTATTCTTCATGTCGGTTGGATTCTCCTTGAAATCAGATGAAATCAGCCCGTGGTTACATTTTCCCAGGAAAAGATACAGTGAGTAGTATGTAAGCCAATTAAAAAGAAGTCATAATTTTATTTTTGATGTTATAATTTGTGGTTATTACGGTGGAAACACTGCTGCTTTTGTCCACAGGGGGCTCCAAAATCAACAAAATATAAATCTTCTTTGTAGTAGCTTTAAAGGGAAGATGGTCATATTTATTGACCAACTGGTGTCCTGACTGAAGTACATTGGTAATGTTTTATCCACCAGTGATTGTTCACTTTTACCAAATTGTACAGTATGTGGTTTTCACTGCTCCACACCCAGCTCTACTGGGTGCAGCCTGTTTGGCTGCAGGCAGAACATGAGACAGCAGGTATGGCTGCGTCCCAATTCCCTTAATTACATCTACATTTCATTCACTTCCAAGACGAGAGGGGAGTTCTGTAGTGACTTTTGATTTTTTTTTGCATGCATGACCAAATGCTAACAAGGTGACATTTTTTTGTTACATTATTTAATAATCCAATTTAGAATTTAATACTTTGTAGAAATCATTGCCAAATGAAGCTTCATGAAGCCAAATGATTTAGGGAAAGAGGAAATTATGTCGCTTCAAAGTATAGTTTACACCCGATGCACAGGAATATTTGGCCTTAGATGTGATTGAATGGAAATGACAATTCAAATGTGCTTATTGCTCAAAGACAATAAACTTTCTTCCTCTGCCTGACTGTAGTATTAATATTAGCCATGCCGTTGTTCCAATGGCCCATTCTACCGATCCATCAAAAGTCGGAAAAATATCCTATTGGACTGCAAGTCCATTTGCCCAACATCCTGAAAATAAATGCACATTGCTTCGAAGGGCCAGTGCTCTGAAAATATCCATAATATCTAATAACTAATATCAAACATATTTGATTTAGTCGGAGTAGCCAAGGCAAATCAGTCTACATCTAAAGACTGGTGACAGGGGAGCACACTGACCGGTCATGTTTGGTGTAAAGCCAGAAAGTCTATTAAGGGCAAAGCTCCACTGGTTCAGCACCATGGAGAAAGGAGCTAGTTAGTGAATTAACAAATGCAGAGCAGTACATTTTCGGGGCAACAGGCATTTGTTTCCGGGATAATATGCTGTGGGACAATTGGGCTTTCGGCCCAATGGAACATTTTTCAGACCATTGCTGTTTTTTTGGAATTATGGGCCGTCAGAATTACAGGGGAGTCACATAATATCATCTACAAAAGGAAAAATTTCAGATCAGACAGTTATTTGTCCAAGTCTAAAACTGTGGTGTCAAAACAGTCAATCAGCTGCATCAAAACATTTCCAGTAGAAGACTTTCTTGTGTATCTTAGCTCATGTCTCCATATCCTCACTCCTCTGAGCAGAAATCAAGGATTTGAAATGTCCTTCATGATGGTTGATCAGAACAATTTCCAGGTTGGGGAATTATCAAATTAAGGGAATTGGGATGTACCCTATGACTTGAATGTCTAGAATGTGGAATGTGACAGTGGCACATCCCCCCTGCCTTGAACAAGGATTTCAAATGCTTGTAGTTACTGCTAAACCAGTGCGCTTCTCTGTTGTAACTGTTTTTCCTTGACCACTTCTTTTTGCTACATTTCAGAATGGCTTGTAGTAAACCTCCATCCAGTCAGTCAAAAACACTGACCGCCTCACATGGCATCGAATCAGCTGATGCACACACCAGGTGCAACAACCAGTAAAGGTAAAGAAGTTAGAACTTACTATGTGCAGCATGAGGTAGTCACCCAGACCAGCTGCGCTGTCGATCCTGACCAGGATGCCATCTTTCAGGGAGGTGCTGAAGCCGACGGTTAGCCTGTCTGTCCTGGTGCTCGGCCTCTCATTGGCTGGCCAGTTGAATGTGATGAGGCCTCCTCCTTTGCCGAAGATGTACGTCGTCCCAGCTGAACAGAGCAGGAGAAGGGAGTGTAAATACTAAGCTCAAGTCCAACCTACAACAGGGGCCACATCCTAATTTTAAATATATACCCAGGAGTATATAAATATGTACCCGGAAGTATATCAATATTTACAGGAGTAAATAATATATACCCAGGACTGAAGGAGCCAGAACAGAAGAAGCCACTTAGTTGAGAGGCAAAATGTCTTCAAGATCTCTACCAAGACCAGTTGCTTATGACAACCTTTTCTACAAATACCATGACCTGGATGACTGAGAATCTTCACAGATATGTACCCAGGAGTATTTTTATACCCAGGAGTACATAAATATGTGCTCAGGAGTATATAAATGTATACACAGGAGTATATACTGTATATACCCAGGAATGTTTAAATATACACCCAGGAGTATATACTGTATATACCCAGGAATGTTTAAATACATACCCAGGGGTATATACTGTATATACCCAGGAATGTTTAAATACATACCCAGGGGTATATGTTGTATATACCCAGAAGTATATAAATATATACCCAGAGGTATATAAATATATACCCAGGGGTATATACTGTATATACCCAGGAATGTTTAAATACATACCCAGGGGTATTATGCTGTATATACCCAGAAGTATATAAATATATACCCAGAGGTATATACTGTATATACCCAGGAATGTTTAAAATATACACCCAGGAGTATATACTGTATATACCCAGGAATGTATAAATACATACCCAGGAGTATATAATGTATATACCCAGGAATGTATAAATACATACCCAGGAGGATATACTGTATATACCCAGAAGTGTATAAATATATACCCAGAGGTATATAAATATGTGCCCACGTGTGTACTTGATATTAGTAATGTAATGCAAGTCATGTTGATGATGTCATGGACTTGTAAGGTGTATGACATCATGCAAGAAATAATTTGCACAATCTGCTGAATCCTTATGAAATACAAGTTTTAAATGTGTGTATCGTTGTAATTAAGCGCACTGGAGAGCTTCGCTGAGACGTCAGATTGGCTTTAATGCAGACTCCTCCACACTCAAACACAAACAAACAGGATGCGTCCATGTCCACCACCCACACACCTTTCAGGTTGGAGCAGCATCAACACGACTCACCATCTGTGTTCAGGAACAACAACAGGGCATCGTAGTA